>VXBZ01006807.1:0-10239 GCA_013399135.1 Heliornis fulica
ACTTGCTTTGGCAGGGGTTTTGGTTAAGGGATCAATGTTCTCTTAAGGTCCCTTCCAACCCCTACAGTTCTGTGATTCTGTGATTTTGTGAAATGGTGAACTTCTTTGTGAACTTCTTCAGCATGTCCAGGTCCATTTGCACGTCATCCTGTCCTTCTGGCATGTCAACCAGCCAGCTTGGTGTCAGCTGCAAACTTGCTGAAGGTGAACTACATCTTGCTGTCAATGTTATTGATGAAGATATTAAATAATACCCCTGAAGGAAACCACTTGTCACAGGTCTCTATATGGATATCAAGCCATTGACTCTGTGTATATGACTGTCCAAACAAGTCCTTAAGTGTGGAAGGATTTCTAGCTGGTAACAGACATGTGAGCAATCCAGCCTTTGCTGAGATGGTAAAGTAAGCGGATGTTAGGGCCATAAACAAGGTTTCTGTTTATCAAGCAGCAGTAGATAAGGAGGAAGAAGAATGTGAAGAATGTGGAATAAAACAACTCCCGGCTGTCGAAGCAAGAAACCTGAAGGACATCTGTGGCAGGATACACCCACGTGGACACTTCGTGTTTAACCAATGAATTGGGTCGGTGGGATGCATGGCTAGAAGTAAAGCACCAATAGTAACACAGCTATAAGCTTCAGTGAAGAGGTAGAAAAAGAGTGCAAGTCCCAAGAGACTCCTGAGAGAGATAATGGGGCTGGTGGGAGTTGTGGAGTAAGGTTGTTGATGCAGTCTGGAAACTTGGGGACACAGCTGTTGTGACCTTTCCACTCATCCATAGGAGATGCTCTGGTTCAATGTCAAATGAAGAAAGCTACTGTCACCTCTGTAAACTGAGAAATCTAAAGAACCTCAATATACAAAATTATTTACTTTTTTTTTCTCTCTTTTACTTTTTTTTTTTTTTTACTTAAGTGCTAATTAAAATATTCCACCTTAAGCAGAGCCCTGGAAACTCTCCAATGAGCTGTATGAGTCTTGAAAGACTGATGAAAATATGGGAAGACACAAAGCTCATTATGGATTTTTCCATTTCAGTGAGTCCCATGATGTATTTGGTGCCAAGTCCATGAACTTCAGATACTGTGAGGAGATTGGAGCAGTCTCTCAAAGAGTTAAAAGCCCAAGTATCTTGCAGTGTTAATTGGCCACTCTGAGGACCATTACTGACAAAGCCTCCCCATGGACTGGTTAGAGCAGAAAATTGGAGGCTGTGATTACAGGTAAGCAAACACACTGTGCAGGTGGATCTGATGCTGAGTAAAACTATGATGAAGGTAGATAGAATAAAATTAATTTATTATCTTATGAAAACAGAGAATAATGAAAACAACAACCAAATCATTAAATATCTCCCAACAGCCCCCTTCTTCCCAGGATAACATTATTAATGATCTATTTGCCTCTTCCCAATTAGATTAATTTTATTTCATGCTGAGTTATTTTTACCCAGACAGAAATGGCTGAATGATCTCTCTTTCTATATCTAGACTTGCAATCCTTTTGTTATATTTTCTCTCCCCGATCAGCTGAAGAGGATGGAGGTGATGGACTGGCTTTGGTAGACTCAATGAATCAGGAGATCCTATTTCATTGAAGACTTCCTATTGGACATTCCATATCTGGCCCAGTACTTTACAATGGTCAGACACAACAGAATAAACCTTCACACAGGCTGTATAAACCAGAAAAATATCTCAGTAGGGTTATCACAAAGGATAGCAGAAGGCACATGGTCTAAGATAAACTCTGGGAAAGGTGCAGAGAACGGCAGACACATTGTTACTGATGAAGAAACATCCATTGGGCCACTTTCAACAGAGCATCCTGAAGCTCCTTATTCCTCATGCTGTAGATGAGGGGGTTCACTGCTGGAGGAACCACCGAGTACAGAACAGTCACTGCCAGGTCTAGGGATGGGGTAGAGAGGGAAGGGTGCTTCAGGTAGGCAAACATACTGGTGCTGATGAACAGGGAGACAACGGCCAAATGAGGGAGGCACGTAGAAAAAGCTTTGCGTCGTCCCTGCTCAGAAGGGATCCTCAGCACAGCCCTGAAGATCAGAATGTAGGACAGCACAATGAACACAAAACACCCAAATTCTGCACAGACACTAAACATAATAAGCCCAGCCTCGATGGTGTAGGCCTCTATGCAGGAGAGCTTGAGGATCTGAGGAACTTCACAGAAGAACTGGTCTAAAACATTGCCCTTGCAGAGTGGTAGTGAAAATGTATTGGCTATGTTCAGCACAGCATTGAGAAACCCACTGGCCCAGGCAGTGGCTCCCATGTGGACACAAGCTTTGGTACTCAGGAGGGTCCCGTAGTGCAGGGGTTTGCAGATGGCAACATAGCGGTCATAGGCCATGACAGTGAGGAAAGAAAACTCTGCTGTAGCACAGAAAATAAAGAAAAAGGCCTGAGAAGCACATCCCATATAGGAGATGGCTCGCGTGTTCCACAGGGAGCTGGCCATGGCGTTAGGGACAGTGGTAGAGATGGATCCCAGGTCCAGGATGGAGAGGTTGAGGAGGAAGAAGTACATGGGGCTGTGGAGGTGGTGATCACAGGCTACAGCAATTGTGATGAGACCATTGCCCAGGAGGGCAGCCAAGTAGATGCCCAGGAAGAGCCAGAAGTTCAAGAGCTGAAACTCTCTGGTGTCTGAAAACATCAACAGGAGGAATTCATTTAATGAGCTGACATTGAACATCTCTTCACTCAGGCAAGGGGAACTGTTGAAAGAGAACAGAACATTAATAAGTTAGGACACACTTCACACTGACCAAATATTTTTAGCAGGATCCTTGTTCAGCTCCTGTCCATGAGCTCAGATTTGTACTGCTGAGTGTGTCATGAGGATCAAGTGCTCCAGGGAAGTCAGTGCTGTGCTACTGCAGTAGTGTCACACATCCCGAGCATTCAGCAGCATTTCCTGGCAGTGGGAGCCTATGGTTGAGTGAGAGGTATTGACCTCAGTGTCCTCAGAGAGCTGTCCTTCTGAACTGCAGGGTGTACACTACTCTGTTCACACTGTGCTCTGGTGAAGGGCAGCCAGCACTGGGGATGGAAAGCTGAACATCTTCAGAGCCATTCTCCTGGTGCTGTGTGTAGGTAGCTGGGTGGGTGGAGGCAGGAGATTTTTGGCAGATCTATTCATGCAGGAGTGAAACACTTCTGGAGTCTCTGGGAATCCACAGATTCTCCCTGCAATGCTTTTTGGAGCTTCCCAGAAAGGCTGAGTGCTGAGCCTGGCAGAGCCCCTGGCCCAACACACAGTCCCCTAGGAACCCATCTCTGAAGGACAGCTGTGGCAGCCCCCAGACTCCTGCAGCCACCCCCAGGAGAAGGGAGGCCACGTGTGCAGTCCCTCTCACAGTGCAGTGGGAAGAGTGGAGCATGTCCTCCATCACTAGATACCCTACAGATGGGGGCTGGGACAGCTTTACAAGACAGCTCCGAGAACCATATCTGCCATGCCCTGCATCCAGAGACTTACCATGCCAAGGGCTCTGAGGACTTCTCCCACAGTGGGTGCTCAGCATCCTCTCACACAACATTGCCTATAACCTCTCTTCTCCCTTCTCCTCTCCCCTCAGTGTCTGCAGGCAGTGCCCTCAGCCCTGATGTGCTTTTCAGGGGAGCTGCTCCTGGGCAGAGCTGTCTCTCTGCAGGGCAGCCTGCTTGCCATGAGCTCCCTCTGTACCTGGAGCAGGACTAGCAGAGGAGCAGAAGATCAGCCCAAGGTACTCTAATGGCCTCTCCTGTGGTGGGTTGGGTGCTAGTCTATGGAGTCAGCAAGTCATAAGACCATGAACCTCAGTCTGGGAGTGTTAATGGGTCCCACTGAGGGCCATTACTGACAAAGCATCACCAGGGGCTCACTAGAGGAGGGAACTGGAGGCAGTGATGACAGGCAGGCAAACATAAAGACAAGGTGACTCTGATGCTGAGTAAAACTCAATGTGTCACATTCAGCCAAAAAGACCAGTCCTGACCTCCAGCCTGCTGGGAAAAGGAGATCCTGTCCCTCTTGTGTTTCTTAGGACTCTTTGTGGTTCAGTATGATGTATTGATGTACATTGTAAAGGCAAGACTATAGAATGGCATCTCCCAAGTGGTCAAGGTGGATGAAGAGGACCTCATGATTTCCAAACATAGTGTTTCCTCCTTGACATTGGTGTCAGAGACAGCAGCTACAGCCAAGAGACTCTATTGGAAACTTTCAACCTTGCCACAGGTATCTCCACCACAGGGTCTCCTACAGTTTCACACACCATATACCTTGCAGGCTATAGATCTCAGATAATCTGCCCCATCTTGCTCTCACCATAGTGTTTTGCTAAACTTTACTTTCCCTTTACACCTTGCTGTTTCTTGAAACACAAAGCCTTGGGCTGATCCAGATTCCCTCACCAATTCCCTAAAACAGGAAATTTCCAGAAAAGAGACACACATGCCTACATAAGGGCACAGCAAGGCTGACTCCAGGGGGATGATTAGTTAAGTCTCTGTAGGCACCTCCTTCCTGATACAGCCCCATGTCCTTTCTTCATCATGATCATGCACCACTGGTGAACCATATGACATATTTTTAGTGCTTGGGTCCTCCTCATCGGGGTCACTCCTCAGTCCATGTATTTCCATATGGATCTGAGGTATGGGGTTATTCTTCCCTGCAAGGCAGGGTGGGAAAGTTCTTGAAAATGTCAAGGGGATTCTTTTGCCTAAATCTTAGAGTTTCTCAAGGTCCTCCTGCAGTCAAGCTCCATTTTGTCTGCTGTTCTATATCTGTGTGCAGATGGCATTCCCCAAATATGTGTCACTCACAACCAATCAGCATGGGGATTTGCAGGGCATCACAAATACTAAAAGGTTGTGATGCTTTACTGCAATTTTGATTCAGAAAAGAAAGAAACTGGGGTGACCACTTCAGAAACAGCTAAAAGCAAGAATGTCCAGGACAAGCATGGAAACACTGAGGAAAGGAAAAATGTCTGTATGTTAGGGAAGAGCTCAAATGGATGACATAACAATAGAAAGTAAAGCAAAAGACTAGATCAAGACTGTTTTAGAGGTACCTGTCATGCAACTCTGCATTTGAGCAGCAGTGAGAGGTTTGGGAAAAAAAAAAGTATAACTTCATAAATGGTCTGACCAAACTTATGCTTAGCTTCCATAGAATGAAATAATTTTTAGTAGAAAACGGGCTTTAAGATCAGTAATTCAAGCCATTAAACTTGCACTGCCAAGACCAAACATTAAGCCATGACCTTAAGAAGCACATAATTTGACTCTTCAGGGACCTGCTTGGTAGAGTACTATGGGAAAAAGCCCTGGAGGGAAGGGATAAGATAGGTGGCTAATATTCAAGGATCACTTTGTTCAAGCTTAGGAATGATGCATCTGAGCAAAGAAAAAGTCAGACAAGAATGACCAGAAGCCTTTATGGCTAATGACAATTCAAATAGACAAAAGAAGCCGATGAGGATGGAATCAAGGACAAATATCCAGAGAGGAATACAGAGAAATAGTCAGAGTGGCCAGAGATCACATTAGGAAAGCCAACACCCTGATAGAATTACATCTGGCCAGGGATGTCAGTGAAAAGACAAAGACTTTCTGCAAGTATGTCATTGATAAAAGGAAGATGAGTGAAAATTCAGACACCCTCCAGAATGAAACGGGAAATTGGGTTTCTCAAAATGAGGAATAGGCTAAGGTACTTGACAATTATGTTTGATGATTAGTCTTCCCCAGCACTGGCTCTAGTCACACTGCCCAGGTCAGAGAAGGCAAAGGCAGGAAGTTGGAGAATGAAGAACCACACACTATAGGGATAAATTGATTTGACAACTTTCAAGTTTCCTGAAAGTACCTAAGACTACAGGATCTGAAAGATTCATCCTGTGTCCTGAGGAAACAGGCCAATGAACTGGCTAAGCCACTCTCCATCATATCTGTGAAGACATGGCAGTCCGGTGATTTGAAAAGGGGTAACATAACCCCCATTTTCAAAAAGGCAAGAAAGTAAAATCAGGGGATCTACAGGCGCATCAGTGTCATGTCTCTGCCAGGCAAGATCATGGAAGAGCTTCTGTTGTGGTGGTCCTCCACAGGCAACTGGGGGACAGCCTGCATCATCATGGTCTTTACCATGTGCTGCAGGGAAATATGCACATCAGAATAGGGAGGAAAAAAGGGATGAAAGGAGCTGGTCACATGTGGTTGGCAATTGTATTTGTCTATCCACACTGTGCAACTGATCCCTGCAGTGTTTCCTGTCTCCTTACTAAACTCTGTTCTCTGTGTGCGTATCATGCTGGTGAGAATGTCAGTGGATGTAACCACTATGGTAACTGGGTGCTTAGAGACCACTTCATCAGGTAGATAAGGCCTTCTTCAGACAACTAGAAGGAGCCTCATATTTCCAAGACTAAGGTCTCATGTCAGGCTTTCAATATCATTCTCTGCCTCTCCATTGCCTCTCCTGAAAAGTCAGCATAGCAATGTGCCAGGCATCCATGAGAAGATTGGAACTCACTGAAGACATCTTCCTGACAAGAATGACTGAGAAGACAGTGTGGTGAGTTGTCCTGTGGGACATCATATGTACAAAAAAGGAAGATCTGATCAGGGGTGAGAAAGTAGATTGTACAGTCTTGAGGTAAAGGAAGAAATGAATGAGCAGGACATCAGGACACAAGGTTTTAATCGTGATGGATCCCATGGAATAGAATTCTGAACTGAAAAGAGGTGCAGAGAGCTGTTTGGTGGTTAAAGATCTCCTCTTCAAGTTCCCTAACGGCCTACCCAAACATGAAGTCATGAAATACTGGCAGGAGACAGGTATGGTGATAGTAGAGCTCCTGAAAGAAATCAGGCCTGAAGAGAAAGCACAGAGAAGATGGAAGCTCTCTCTCTTCCAACTTCAGTGGTTCTGTGCTGCTGTGCTGGAGAGAGGCATTGGTGTGTGTGTGCTTGTCTGTTTGTCCACCTGTACATCTGGCCTCCCGCCAGGGTTAAACACCACAATAACTTTTTGTTTTCCCTTTTCTTTTTATTCAATAAGGAAAAAAGTAAATATTCTATGACGTTCTCTCTTAGTTTCTACAGGGACATCCATTGCAACAGCAGAAGTATAGGTGACTTTACCTTTACTTTAGTGTTATCGACCAACTTTGATTCTCATCACTGCCTCTCTTCCCACTTACTGCTATCATTTGTGTCCCTGTAGGCGTGTCTGAGGTTTCCTTCTTTGCTTGTTACTTTATTATCCCTTGTTGCACCGAAAAAGGTCCTTGAGCAGAGACAAGGGTTCTTTTGTGGCACTTTGTGAAGGTGACTACAGGTGGTACTGGCACAGCTGCAGGTTCCCCAGAAGGAGAAGCTCAGACAAGAGGCCCCAGGGCTCAAACAGGGCCTGAGTTTCCTTTCAGTGGGAGTACCTGTCCCTTCAGTGAGAGAGTCTCTCATGTGCTCTGGAGACCTAAGGGACATGGAGCTCCACTAGCTCTGGCTGGTGGTTTGTACCTCCCTGTGTGCCTTCCTGCTGGGTCTAGGGATCCCTGCCTGGGCACATGCCACAGCTGCCCTGCCCACCATCTTCCATGTGAAGATTCCACCCCTGACAGCAGCTAAGAGAGCCACCTCTCCCGCAGGTCACTCTACCAATCATGTGTTCTGCTCTGAGTTACGGAGTACGCTACCACCCATTTATGGTTTCATTCAGGCCACCATATGGTTTCCTCCCCCGACTTACGCAAGGGATGCCACCATATTTTGGCTGTCAGTGTCCGTGTTGGTAAATGTCATACTGCTCTGTGTTGGTGAACGGCCATTTCTTGACACCATCATTTTGTGCGTTCTGAAGCATCCACTGTCAGTCTGTGACAAATGATGTCCCTGGGGGTCTGTACTGGGAGCAGTATTACTTAACTGATGGTGAGGTTGAGTGCACCCTTAGCAGGCTTGCAGATGATACCAACTTGAGGGGTGCAGTTGACATGCCAGAAGGACAGGAGTTCATCCAAAGGGGACCTGGACAAGCTGGAGAAGCGGGGTGGTGGTTTGACCCTGGCTGGAGGCCAGATGCCCAACAAAGTTACTCTTTAACTCCTCTTGTCAGCTGTACAGGGGAGAAAATGTATGTTGAGAGGATCAAAATTCGGGATAAGGACAGGGAAAGATCATTTTGGAATTAGCCTCATGGGCAGCACTGACTCAATATGAAAGAAAACAACTAGCTAATTTGTTAAAATACACACACACACACACAGAGAGCAGAGTTGGATAATCAGAAACACAAACAGATCTTAAAATGCCTCCCCCTCCCTTCTTCCCCCTGCCAGGGTGGAATGGGGTACAGGGGGGAGCAGGTATTAGCATTTTTGTCAGTTTCTCACAAGTTGTTTTCCTTCTTAATGGGAAGGGGGTTGGTGGGGGAACATTCCTCACACTCTTCCCCTGCCCAGCATGGGGTCACAACAACAGGAGAGAGTCCTTCATGATCTTCTCCAATGTGAGTCCTTCTCCAAGGGGCTTCAGCACCTAATCAACTGGCTCAGTGTGTTTCCTTTCCAGAGGGTGACGAACTTCAGGCCTAGACTGCTCCAGACAATGGAATCACAAGTCTTTGCAGAAAACCTCTCTGCATGGATTGTTCTCTCCATGGGCTGCAGGACCTGCCAGGACCTTGCTCTAATGCAGGTTTCCCATGGGGTCAGAGCATCCTTCAGGTGTCTCCACCCACATCACCATGGGGTCCTCCAGAGGCTGCAGATGATACCTCTGCTCCCTGTCATCATCCATGGGCTGCAGAGGAGCATCCTTCTGCACCATGGTCTTCTCCTCAAGTCGCAGAAGAAACTTTCTCTGAGTGCCTCCTCCACCAGCTTCTTCACTGACTTTCTTGTCTGCAAAGTTTCTTACACCTTTCTCACTCCCTTCTCTGGTGGTACAAGTGATGGCTTCAGGCTTCTTTTCTCTTAAATTGGATTCACAAAGGTGCTATGATTGTCACTGATTGGTTCAGCCTTGCCAGTGACAGAGAGAAGCCTTTAAAGCCCAGCTGGTGTTTACTTTGTCAGGCCTATGAAAAGCTTCTTGCAGAAGCCAGCCCTGATGCCCCCCTTCTCCAGCAGAACCCTGCCATGCAAAACCATAACAAGTTGGCCCATGTGAACCTCATGAAGTTCAAGAATGCCAATTTAAAGGTCCTGCACCAGGATTGGAGTAATCCTTGTCACCAATAAAGGCTAGGAGATGATGTCACAGAGATCAGCCCTGTAGAGAAGGACTTGGGCATGCTGGTGGATGAGAAGCTCAACGTGAGCTGACAATGCGCACTCACAGCCCAGAATGCAAACAATATCCTGGGCTGCATCAAAAGATGGTAACATTCTTTATGTCCTGCCACAACATCACCTTGAGATTCCTTCAGGCTGTTTCACAGCAGATTCCCCTAGGACCCCTGGGACACCTGGAGGAAGCCCAGAGGGGTCAGAGAAAGTGCTGCCTTGGGCTGCTCCTCTGCTGCTGAGCTGGACTGGGCTCCTGGGATGGAGGAAGCTCAGGGAGAGTGGACAGTGCTGAGGAGAGACAGCTCTGCCCAGGAGCAGCTCTTCTTCAAAGAGAGACAATGCTAATGAATATTCTGCAGGGTGTCCTCAGTGTGGTTCACCCCAAGGCCTGTAGGAACTTTCAGGAGCACTCTCACAGATTCCCTAGTACAGAGGAGAAGGAAGTTGCTCTACATTAGGCATTCCCTGATGCACCATTGGAGGGACAGGGCATCACAGGTGCCTTTTCCCAGGGATGCTGCAAGTGTGAGGATCCAGCTGTTCAGCCAGGGGGTTCCTAGGGCTGTCCTTCAGAGCAGTGTCCCTGCACCCCAAGGGATGTATGTTGGGGTTTGGGCTGCACTGCAGCCAGGGTCAGCACTTTCAACAATGCGCTGCCCAACAAATTTGAATTGAGCAAATTAAGTTCTGTGGCAGACGAAAGCAGGTAGGCCTGAAGTTTCTTTGCTGGCATGTGAGCTTTCATGTGAGGTTTCAAGTCCACTCAGCTTTGTCTGTGCAGCACTTTTGGTTTGTGTGCTACTGAGTGTGGAAGGATTTCTAACTGGTAACAGACATGTGAGTAGTCCAGCCTTTGCTGAGATGGTAAAGTAAGTGGATGTTAGGGCTATAAGCTAGGTTTCTGCCTATTAAGTGGCAGTCAGTAAGGAGAAA
>VXBZ01006809.1:0-23355 GCA_013399135.1 Heliornis fulica
CTAAGACCAAATGTCCCATGAGGAGATACCCTCCTCACTGAGGTGAGCAATGCATGAACAGCATGATTTGCAGACCATGGATCAGTGCTATGGTCAACCAGCCTCCACACAAAGGGCATCAAGAACTATCCATTACACTAACAGCTCAGTCTCATGGCTTTGAGGTTGCCATCAAATGCTACTTGCAATTTGCATGATCAATTTTCTTTAGGTCACAGTAAGACTGGATTTCAGTAAGACCAGATTCACTCTTGAGCTTTTGGGTCAACAACAGACATCTCAGGCAAGAATGCTACAGGGGAGTGTATCATACCTCTCAGAGAGCATTTCCCAGTCTCTTTTGTGAGGGTGTTGACAGAAAAACCAGACATACCCACTCACAAGAACACAGACTGTATCTCTTAGAGACCATGACGCATGTGGCCATTTAAGTTTATTTGCCTAAATTAAAAGCTAGTTACCTTCAGTGTCTAATGTT
Source organism: Heliornis fulica (assembly GCA_013399135.1). Taxonomy (NCBI): domain Eukaryota; kingdom Metazoa; phylum Chordata; class Aves; order Gruiformes; family Heliornithidae; genus Heliornis; species Heliornis fulica. Next base: position 479 of record VXBZ01006809.1, read on the forward strand.
GGAGAAAAGCCTCATCCTAAATCCTCTGGCTAAGGCATCAGATAAATTGCTTGGAGCTTGGAAAAAAATCCAAACCAAACCACACCAAACCAAACCACAACTCCCCACCATAAAAACCCAAAAAAGGGCCAGTCCTTTTTCCTTGCAATATATCAGTAATTAACAAACTATCTGTAGCCAAGCATTGCTGGAGAAAGCTGTAAGCATTCTTACTGACTCTAGCTCCTCAGGCCAGCTCCATGGACCTTTCTCCATTTTGCTCTCATTCTCTTTACTAATTAATCCTGGGTGAGTTGTATTAAAGAATCACAGAACGTCAGGAGTTGGAAGGGACCTCAAAATATCATCTAGTCCAGCCCTCTGCCTGAGCAGGATCATCTAGATTAAATCACACAGGAGTGTGTCCAGATTGGTCTTGAATGTCTCCAGAGAAGGAGGATTTTTGACTGTCTGAGATTCAGCAGACTCCATCTAGAGCTTCTTACAGGGATCTGTATTTCACCTGTCAGGACTTCCAGCTCCAAGAACACAGCATACAAGTATTCATGCTGGCTCTAGGAAGAGAGTTGACCAAGATTACTCACTCTTGAGTCTAATATATACCCCACTCACATATCAGCAGCCAAGATTGTTTCACTGACTGGAGCTGGCACTTCATTTGGGATGAACTCTCCCAAATTCACTTGCCACAGAGACAGCCCTTATGCTGAACCACTCAGCTATGAAAGGGAGAGAAACCATTTCAGAAAAGGGAATAGCCCATTTTAACAGAGAGAAGCCTGCTGTCAGATGATGCACTTAGAAGCCTCATGCATCACAGGCAGGTTGCATGAACCTGAAAAGGAATAAGGCAACTTTGTGTGTTTTGCTACTTTAATTTTTTATTTTGTCTTTTCTGTTTTATCAGAACCCTGAACCTTTAATCAAGTATTTTTAAGTATATGGAGTATAACAGCTAAACATCCTATGTGGCAGGACCACACATGAACATCTACTTTGAAATATACTGCCTGCCCTCACCTGCCTAACAGTCTCATTTTAGGCAGAGAGATAGCCACACAGTTAGCATGAAAGTAGAAACTGTGGCAATTTCACTATTTAAATACCTATAAAAACTGTAATTTTTCTTATAGCCAAGGCTATAAACCTAGCAACTGTTCACTCATTGCTCCCCAGCCATCTCCAAAGTTAGAGGATGTTCAAGGAGAAACATGCATCAACTTTTGAAGCAAAGGGGTCAAGTGGCAAAGGAGGAAGATCAAGCCATGATTTGCAGCCTGAGAGGCAGAATACACTGCCCTAAAGGTCTCACCTGAGGAGCTGACCCTCTACTTGCTCCTGAACATGAAGATATATGCAGCACTGTCAGCTCTCCTGATTCATGGCATGCTGCTTTTGCTGGTGCAGCTCTCATGAGAGACAGGCAGAGGAGCTTGTAGAAGCTTCAAGGCTGCTTGCACACATCTGGCAGTGAAATTGGGGTCAATGTGAAGGACACACCAGTGTTAGGACAGGACAAAAGAATGAGAAGATTGAGAGAAAGAGAGATGATGGTCCTCCTCTGCTGAGCACCCTGCAACTGTTTGGTCTGGAGATGGAACAAGCCACAGGGAAGAAATCAGGACAGACCTGCTAGAGCATTGAGAGAGGGAATGAATCAGGTGGGTGGAAGGAGACATTCTGGAATTCTGGAATTCAGGGGCTGGTGACAGGGGCAGAGAAGCACAGTTAAAATAAAAAACAAGCTGCATTTAGCTATCTGGACAATTAATGATAATTCCAACTTCAAAACTAATTATTGCAATTAGTGCATTATGCATCTATTTATGTACTGCTCAGGAAAGAAGAAAATTATCTACCCATGTTTTTGAAGTGCTTAGAAGAGTTAAGGAATTGATTCTTAAATAAAAAAGAATAGTTTAGGAGTGCACACACAATAGCTGCTCTGCATGATAGAAAGACTTTCCTGGGTTAATATCTCCAGCAGCTACTGGGCTGGTTTATGCTACAAATAATTTTGTACATGTAAACATCTTTCCTGATTACACTGATCTCCACAGGCTGACTTTTTACTCTTACATCCTCTCCAATCTCCTAAATTTAGTTCCAAATCTTCTGACTATTATTACTACTACTATTTTTAATCCTCAAGTTTGCAAAACAGAGTATATGTGAATTAGAGCAGATCTGATGCACTGATGAAAGAGATGGATTGGAGAGAGAACGAGAGACTGCAAACCAGTCTGAGAGTTTGTATCGCATTGAGAAGGTCAGTCAAGTCCATCAGGCAAATTACAGAGTATAAAGCCAATAAAAAGAAACCAAAATTCTCCCCTTTGTTCACAGCAGAATCTCAGCAGGAGCTGCAGTCATACATGAAATCAGAGCCACATCCTAAGTACTTGATTTTTGCATGCAAGCTGCATTAAGAGAAGCAGCTTTAATAAATTGTGGAAAAGCCATTTTAATTCTCTAATTAGCATGCCTACAATGAAAACTAACAGTGAGTGTTTGTGTATGCACATATCTAGAAGAGAGAGTTTAATGAACTGTATCTATTGCAAGTGGGACTGAAGTTTCGTTTTCTCAGTGTTGTGCCATGTTATGCTGCTTTTGACACCAAACCAGACTCTTCAACCTGTAAAATATCTTTTACTTATTCTCTCTTTTTCCTCTAATATTTATGGTCTTTGGACAAGAGGGTAGGTGGGAAAAAAAAGAAAAAGGGAAAGGGAAAGGGAAAGAGAAAGAGAAAGAGAAAGAGAAAGAGAAAGAGAAAGAGAAAGAGAAAGAGAAAGAGAAAGAGAAAGAGAAAGAGAAAGAGAAAGAGAAAGAGAAAGAGAAAGAGAAAGAGAAAGAGAAAGAGAAAGAGAAAGAGAAAGAGAAAGAGAAAGAGAAAGAGAAAGAGAAAGAGAAAGAGAAAGAGAAAGAGAAAGAGAAAGAGAAAGAGAAAGAGAAAGAGAAAGAGAAAGAGAAAGAGAAAGAGAAAGAGAAAGAGAAAGAGAAAGAGAAAGAGAAAGAGAAAGAGAAAGAGAAAGAGAAAGAGAAAGAGAAAGAGAAAGAGAAAGAGAAAGAGAAAGAGAAAGAGAAAGAGAAAGAGAAAGAGAAAGAGAAAGAGAAAGAGAAAGAGAAAGAGAAAGAGAAAGAGAAAGAGAAAGAGAAAGAGAAAGAGAAAGAGAAAGAGAAAGAGAAAGAGAAAGAGAAAGAGAAAGAGAAAGAGAAAGAGAAAGAGAAAGAGAAAGAGAAAGAGAAAGAGAAAGAGAAAGAGAAAGAGAAAGAGAAAGAGAAAGAGAAAGAGAAAGAGAAAGAGAAAGAGAAAGAGAAAGAGAAAGAGAAAGAGAAAGAGAAAGAGAAAGAGAAAGAGAAAGAGAAAGAGAAAGAGAAAGAGAAAGAGAAAGAGAAAGAGAAAGAGAAAGAGAAAGAGAAAGAGAAAGAGAAAGAGAAAGAGAAAGAGAAAGAGAAGGAAAAGGAAAAGAAGAAAAAGAAAAAGAAAGAAAAAAAAAGCTACACAAGCATCTTAGCCTGGCCTCATATTAAAATTAGATTATTTTTTTAGAAGAACAAATACCAACCAACATCAAAAAGTAACAACACACACACAACCCTGGAAAAACCCTCTTTCATCGTGGGTCATCATTTTCTGTTATCTACCTATTATTCTTTGCTCCCTGAAACCAGCACAAGCAAAGCACTAAATGTTCAATATACATCCTACAATCATTAATCACCTAGAAAAAGGGACAGAATGAAGTAAGCTTGACAAAATGAAAAAATAAAAAAGTGTCCAGCTGTAAAAGAAAAAAGAAGAGAAGAAAGGGTGAGGATAGATGAGGGGGAAAAACCGAAAAGGCTGTGACAAAGAGAAACCTGCAGCAATTCAAAACGAACTCACAGTCCATCCTGCAGCTCCTGAGTATCATTTGAGGTCCCCAGAGATCGAAGACTCCTTTCCAGAGAGGTCACTGTAAACAACAGAGAAATAACAGATAAAGAAGCAGTACAATTTCTGAGAGAAAAAAAAAAAAACAACAAACTAACAAACAAATAAACAAACCCCAAATTACTGGATTTTCATTCATCTGTTTGTCTTTCAATGCTTTTTCTTTCAAAACATCACAGCAAAGTGGTTGGGCAGATAACACAAGACACAAGGGGACAACATCTAACAATGTCCATTACCTCAAAGTGGATAAACTGGGTTTCTTGGATGCAGAAATGGTGAATCGAGTTGGCACGTGCCATGGCATGATTGAGGCATAACTATATGTAACAGCAAGGAAACCTCCACCACATGGACCCTGCAGAGATCCTTGAATTTCCAACTCTTCATATTACAGCAATTGCATGAAATTCCCAGGGATGGATTCTGATATGTTATGTCTCATTATTCAAGACTTTAATACTGCAAATCTCTTTTATGTTTTCACTCAGATAAAATGTCCTACTTTGTTTTAATCATCCCACGTTTTTGATCTAGAGAGTGTCTTGGGTGTTTCCATCGGGGAAAGAGAATACTCCATCCTAAGAGCAGCTGGAAGCTGGAAACATGGTTTGTTTCAGATTTAACAAACATATGGGTGTTGGGCCCGGCCCTATTCAACATCTTTGTTGGTTACATGGCCAGTGGATGAGCGGAGAGTGGCTCCAGAGCAGCCCTGAGGAGAAGGACTTGGGAGTGCTGGTGGGTGAGAGGCTCAACATGGCCGACAATGTGCTCTTGCGGCCCAGCAGCCAACCGCATCCTGGGCTGCATCAAGAGGAGCGTGGCCAGCAGGGTGAGGGAGGGGATTCTCCCCCTCTACTCTGCCCTGTGAGACCTCACCTGGAGTACTGTGTCCAGTGCTGGAACCCCCAACATGAGAAGGACATGGACCAGTTGGAGAGGGTCCAGAGGAGGCCACCAAGATGATAAAGGGGCTGGAGCACCTTTCCTACGAGGACAGGCTGAGAGAGTTGGGGCTGTTGAGCCTGGAGAAGAGGAGGCTCCAGGGAGACCTTCTAGCGCTCTGCCAGTACCTCAAGGGGGCCTACAAGAAAGATGGGGAGAGGCTGTTCAGTTGGGCCTGTTGTGACAGGACAAGGGGTGATGGTTTTAAAATAGAGGGAGGGAGACTTAGATTGGATATTAGAAAAAAGTTCTTTCCTGTGAGAGTTGTGGAGCACTGGAAGAGGTTGCCCAGAGAGGTGGTGGATGCCCCTGGATCCCTGGAGACGTTCAAGGCCAGGTTGGATGAGGCCCTGAGCAACGTGATCTAGTTGGGGGTGTCCCTGCTTCTTGCAGGGGGGTTGCACTAGATGACCTCTGGGAGTCGCCTCTAACCCTAATCATTCTATGATTCTATGATTCTATGAGTATGTACATGTGTTTAAAGAAAGTGGAAGAAGCCAAGGAGTATGTTGCTTTTTTATATCCTTGAATGTTCACAGGCTCAGGCTCACTCTCAAATTAACTTCAGGTCACTATTTTTGGGCTTAGCGTATCATGTATGCAAAGTACTTTAAGATCTTCCACTAAATAAATGACATTCTTAATATTTACGTGTGGGATTTTCTCAGATGTTTCCATTTGTAAAACCTCATAACTTGTTATGAGTCACACTTCGATATTTAAGGAAGGAAAAAAAGAACAGATTAGAAACATGGCTCAATTATTTCCACAGAAATCCTCTGTTTTAATAACTCTGCAGACTCAGCCTTGGCCTGTAACTTCCAACAAGTCACCTTAACATTTTCTTACTGACAGACAAAATCCCCTCTTCTCTTTAGAGCTTCTCTGGGTTGACACCACAAGTCATCAAACTACATCAGAAGTAATTAATGTGTCTGGACTATATGAATATTGAAAACAAGTTGAATACCACCACATATTTTCAGCCTGCTTACTAGATCTCAGTGACAGTCAAGAGTTTGGCAATAAAGCCTCAAGCAACTGTGTTTAACTGAGCTAACAGTTATTATCTTTTGTTGAGTGCACAATGCCTTAAAGAATAAGTGGACAATTTTCACTAATAACTATTTGTTTCTCTAGGAGAACAGGACTGATCCTGCAAAGATCTCACAGATATTATAGCCCCCTCTCTTCCCACCTCCATAATCCTAACAAATCAATTTCCCATGCAAATGATATAGTCTCTGACTCAAGGACAAATCTTAGCATCATCCCTTTGAAACAAAGCAGAGTTCGACACCACACAAGGACTTGTGTGGACTAAGAATTCTAATAATTTGTTGATGTTGTGTGCAACTGCAGAAGGAAAAACAGCAGCTACAGCACCCAGACACCTTTCTAACCTGAGCTGCAAAATCAGGAAAATTCAAAGTGAAAGCTGCTCACTCAACCAGTGTCTTCCTACAAATGAAGACCAGGTTGATGGAAGACAGATCTGACACCCAGGTAGTTCCCTGCAAAAGCAATAGAGACCTTTGCTACTGCTTTCTTTGGAGAAGGTCAGGGTATGAGGCACTTAATTACCTTTTTAAGACATCATTTTACACTGAGGCAAACCCAAAAGCTCTCACATTTGTTACATATTTTGTAAAAAGAATCTGAGATAGGAATGCAAGAGAAGAGGAAAGCACTTATCAGTCAGTTAAGAAAACGAGTCAGGTTGAAGTCCCTATCCTCAAATTTTATCTAATATTCTAATTTGAACATAATATTTACACACTTAGATAAAGGTCAGTTATCCCAAAAGGACAAGATAAACGCTCTGGAACAGCCAAAGGTTGGCATTTGATATGGCTCTAACCTGGAAAATAGCAGAACTGACACTCCCAACTTGAGTCTCTGGGATTTTGGGGAGACTTAGCTATTTTGGGGTAAAACTAAGATCCTTTGATGAAGACTTACTCTACCATATTCTGTGTAGTTCCTCTGCTGGATGTTGAAAAGTCCCTCTCAATTAACCAATTCTGACCATGCAAGCAGTAACTCTACTGAAGGAGCAACACAACAAGCTGAGCTAGAGAGATGCTGTGACCCAGTGTTAAAACAAGACATCTTACTTTAAAAACCTTGTACATTTAATTTTTAAAAAGCATACACTAGTCCTCCAGGATGAGGCACATTCAGAAGAGATCACTGCTGTTGGAGCTGCACTGATTTACATAAAGTGAGAGTTTGGCACCACTTGTCTATGCCTATGCAATCCTTAAAACCAATGGGGGATAAGAAACCATCCTGTGATGGCAACAGAGACTTTTACAACACCTGGGGGATGCTGAAAAATCCTTTGCTCAGCCTCTCAGATCAAGGTAATAGGACTGTGCGTGGCACCAACCTGTCACAGGGAGTCATTAATGAGCAAGTAACAGGAATTAGAGAGGGAAGAGACCCATTAGAGCACTCAGGTTCTCCATCTGGCCAGAACAGGTCTAATTGCTCCAGTATATCCTCCACTGATCAGCCCTCTAAACATGATGCACTGAACTAACCCCTGTTGCAAGTGTTATTTATTTTACTTATTTATAAGGCATTTATGGAGAGGCAGCTAAAAGCTATGGGCTAAAAGAAATGCAAAACCATATAAAAAGAAAAAAGTAGAAGGGGAAAAAAAAAGCTATCAATAAGACAAATTCAGGCAGTACCAGAGCTCCTTTTCTGTGGTTAACTTCTTTTTTGTCCTCTGAAAGGAAAAGTCAGTTAAACAACAACCAAAAAGAAAGCCCCACAAAAAAACCAAAAACAATCCCATAAAACTAGGGATCAAATCACTATCAGACAAACTTCACTACACTTATCAAGGACAGATCCCAATTAGAGACAAAACAAGCAGATACCAAAAAAAAAAAAAAAAAAAAAAAAAAAAAAAAAAAAGGTTTCTCTATTCCTTGAAACTTCTGTAAAATATGGGATTAAAACCAAAAGTCTCTAAGACCACAACACAGCAGGAGACTGATCCAGTAGCACAAAACTAGAAAGAACTGCCCTGACTAAGATTTTTATTCAAGACATTAGGAATATCCATTACCTGATCTACAGACCTAAAGGAAAGTTGGAGAAGGGCTGTTTACAAAGGCCTGTAGTGACAGGACAAGGAGCAGTGGTTTTAAAGTAGAGCAGGGCAGGTTTACATCAGACATTAGGAAGAAATTCTTCACTTTGAGATTGTTTAAATGCTGGTACAGGTTTCCCAGAGAGGTTGTGGAGGCCTCATCCCTGGAGGCATTCAAGATCAGGGTTGAGAAAGTTCTGAGCAATCTACCTTGTTAAAAGTGTCCCTGCTTACTGCAGAGGGTTGGGCTAGAGGACCTTTAAAGGTCCCATGTAACCTAACACACTCTATGCCTCTCAGATCTCCACTTTCAGAGCAGAAGAAGGGAACAGAAGGTGTTTATGCCTGAGATGAGCCAAGATCACTTCAGAGGTGCAAAATGCCCCTTACTTAGGAGGCAAGTCCTGATCTTTTCCACTGAGGGCAGTGAGGTTCTGGCACAGATTGCCCAGGGAAGCTGTAGCTCCCTGGAAGTGTTCATGGCCAGGCTGGATGGGGCTTTGAACAGCCTGGTCTATTGTGAGATGTCCTTAGCAGGGGGTTTAGAATAAGATGATCTCTGAAGTCCCTTGCAACCCAATTCATTCTATGATCTGCCTGAGAAGAATTTAAAGCACCCCAAAGGCTCAGTCTTCTGCAGAAAGAATAAAGAGAGGTAAGTGGGGCAAAGTATGTGATTTCTATATATTTTGTAGTTTCATTCAATAAAAATCAACAATCATTTCAAATTCCAGTAAAAAATGACTTCTTTTTTCATTAAAAATAGTAATTCCACATAGACAGAAAAAATATAGCTGAGGCTGCACACAACCTGACATTTTGGGAGTTCAAACAACAGCATAGCATGGGGAGCCCATGACACCTTTAGCACCCCAAGGTGAAGAATATTTCAGGTGTATGGTTTGGTTTCCAAGCAGAATGAGAAACCTGGAAAAGTCCAAAGAGGATCCAAAGGAAAAGAAGGAAAAATTGAGCTGTGATTGCATCTATGCAGCTCTGAAGGACGTTCAACTCACCATACCTAGAGCAACAGGAGTACAAACCATCATCTGGTGAGTGGCTGCATTGCAGATGCTCACCAGATGATGGTTTGTACTCCTGTTGCCACTTGTGTGGTGGTACATAAACAACAGCACTGGCTTTTGCTACATGCTCTGAGACGGAGCTTGCTGAGTTTCCTGAAGAGACCATATGCTACAGCTGGAAAGGGCAGAAAGGATCATGGGCATCCTTTCCCACTCTGTAAACCTGAAAAGTTCTTTAGCTGACAGTTTAGCTCTGAAAAATCTTAGCATCCTCTCCTGAAAAGCTGTACTGAAGAAGCCACAAACAAATGGAATGGAAGTGACTTTAGCAGATAAAAAATAATATGGGTGGTGAACAGAGCAAGAAAAGTATCTTGTGGGCATTTCTTCAACCTAAAAGCACTTTAAAAAGCATTATAAATTCATAGATTCATAGATTTTAAAGGCCAGAAAGAGCAATTCTGATTATCCTATCTGTTTTCCTACCATAAAACTTTGTCCCATCACTCCTACATCAAGACTGTAGACAGTAGCTGGACTAAAGTATATCTTATAAAAATGCATTTGAATCTTGATTTAAAGGTTCAAAGCAATGCTGAATCCATCAAGTCCCCTCAATGAGCAGTTCTAATGGCCAGATCTCCTTATACAGAAAGAACAAATTTGTCTACCTTTGACTCCTATCTCCTGATCTCGTTATGTGCAAAAATGCTAGATTAATGAGCCCTATGCCATCTATTTGATGTCTTTCTTCCCAGAGAGGTACTTACACACCCCAATCAAGTCCTCTTAGATGTCTCAAACAGAAGGTGGGATGGAGTGCATTTTAAAGCCTGATTTGCAGGCTTCAAACAGTTGTCACAGCTCTTCTCTGTACCTTCTCCAATTTTGCAAAATAGTTTTAAGTACAGGCATTGTCATTACTTGCTTCACAGAGCACTCAATGCAGGCAACCCTTAAAGCACATCACCACACACTCTATACAAGCTCAAGAGGAGAAACAAAGGCCACCACAAATTGTTCAAAGCTTAATTGAATGGATTAATGTAATTCTAACAAGGAATAAAAATAGAAATTGGATCACTCCATTTCAAAGCAGGTGCACAACTCATCTTGTTTCCCATATAAACTCTACTACAGCAGGAGTTGTGGTTACAGCACAGAGGCATATCAAGTCAGAGATAGCCTGTCCAGTTGGGATATTAATAGCACACAGAGAATCACAAGCAGGTTTCAAGACTTGACACAGAGCCCTTCATTTGGCAGCAGAAGTGTTACTACCACTCATCACTATCACTGTCAGTGTAAAATTATTAGTGCTGGAGCAACCAAGATTGCTGTTAATAGATGTATTTCTGTGTATTTTATGATATAGTTATATACCTATCTCTAAGCCAAGTACCAGTGATCACAGCTGGGAAGTCCAAGCTTCCACAGGAGCTGTAAGTCCAGGTCACAGCACTGGGTTTTTGTCAAGGAAAAGCTCCAGAAAAAGGCTCTGGAGTCACCTGTGGACACAACACTGAACATGAGCCAGAAATGTGCCCTTGCTGCAAAGAAGGAAAATGGTATCCTGGTCTGCACTGGGCAAAGCATTGCCAGCAGCTCAAGGGAGGATCCTTATCCTCTACTCAATGCTGGTGAGGTCATATTGGAAATACTATGTCCAGTACTGGGCTCCTCAGTACAAGAGATGGACCTACTGGAAAGAGTCCATTGAAAGGCCACAAAGATGATGGACTGCAGCATTTCTCCAATGAAGACAGTCACATCTGTGACTCTTCAGATTGGAGAAGAAAAGGCTGAGAGAGGATCTCCATGTCTATAAATATTTGAAGGAGCACAGACAACAGGGCAAGTCTCTTTTCAGAGGTAGTTGGTAACATGGCAAAAAGCAATGGGCACAGACTGAAACATGGCAGGTTTCCTCTGAACACCATAGACACAAAATGGACCAGAGAGAGAAGATGCTGAGGTGATTCAGAAGGAATTTCAAGGTCCATCCCGATATCAGCACCTGATATCTTTATGTGGTAATACTTGTGTTTTAGAGCTGGGATACCATGACATTAACTACCATCAGCTCCTAATGTTCTGTGATTCTGTGATTCAGCCACATTAGTTTATATATATCTGCAAAACACATCTCTCAGGCTGAACCCAAAACTGATGAGTCAGAGCATGTCTCCAAAGTATGGAAGCACTCAGCATCTCCAGGGTCCAGAGAGACACGAGCAGGCAAAGCATCCTTGCTCAATCTCCAGAGTAAACAATAATAGAGTCTTGGTGTTGATCTTTTGAGGTCCCTTCCAACTCCTAATGATCCATGATTCTTTCTGGTGTTTTTGTAAGGGAGATGGATGTTTTGCAAGCTCATATGACAAGCTCTGAACGCAGCAGCGCTGCAACACACTACGAGTCTGGCTTGTTCCACCTTTCTGCGCTCTAACTCCCTATTGTAACAGATGACACAATTAAAAATAGAAAAGGATGTAGTCTCAGCAAGGATTGGAATATATCTGTGCCTGTTTAATGGAACATATGGTGGAATATTTTTACATCTTATAAAGAACTGTGTTATTTGACATGTGCTGGTGCTCGTGAGATGCAGCAGCGGAGAAAATTCATTAATATTTGCTCCCTGGTAAGAAAAGCTGCCATATACTATATCCAGGCACAAGAGTCATCAGCAGGACAGCACACAATTGATTAGGAAAGTTTTCATTATACTCACCATTGGAGTTAATGCGGAAGACATTGGCCGAAGTCTCCTGAAAAAGTTCCTGTAGTTCACTGGGATCAATCTGGGTGGCTGTGAAGAGAAGAAGAGAAAAGATACATAAATATGGGAGACCACTGATCCCTTTGAAAGGGGTTCATCTCACAGGTGATCCTCTGAAAGGGGATGCAGGTTATTTATCATGCTGGAAATTTAGCCCAAATACGTGGTCCAGGACTATCAGGGCTGTAAAATAGTCCTACAACATGGCAGATACAGCCCATGTGGATCAAGGAAAGCATTTGTAGGAATTATCAGCAACTGGAATATAAATTATTTCTATTATTATTATTATCAAAAGGGAATATCAGAGGCACAAAATAATGCAAACACACAAGCACAACATGGTTAACCATTGCTTTCCAGAGCAGTTGTTCATGAGAGCAAGTCCTGCTTTCACAGAATCACAGAATCACAGAATCACAGAATCACAGGATCACAGAATCACAGGATCACAGATTGGTCTGGGTTGGAAGTGATCCACAAGGACCATCAAGTTCCAACCCCCCAACACAGGCAGGGTCATCAACCTCTAGGCCTGCACCTAGAGAAGACTGCCCAGGGCTCCATCCAACCTGGCCTTGAACAGCTCCAGGGTTGGGGCATCCACCACCTCTCTGGGCAGCCCGTTCCAGCACCTCACCACTCTCTCCATGAAGAACTTCCCCCTGATATCCAATCTAAACCTTCACTCCTCCAGCTTCAATCCATCCACCTTGTCCTACCACTCTCTACCCTTGTGAAAATCCAATTTCCCTCCTGTCTATACACTCTCTTCAAGAACTGGAAGGCTGCAATGAGGTCCCTCCACAGCCTTCTCTTCTCCAGGCTGAACAAGCCCAGCTCCCTCAGATTGTCCTGACAGGGGAGGTGTTCTAACCTCTTGGAATCATCTTTATGGCCTCCTCTGAACCCTCTCCAACAGCTCCACATCCTTCTTGAACAACGGCCCCCCGCTCTGGATGCAGTAATGCAGATGGAGTGAAGGCAGAGTAGAGAGGGACAATCCCCTCCCTGTCCCTGCTGGCCACCCCTCTGCTGATGGAGCCCGGAGCGCACTGGCCTTCCCAGCTGCAACAGCAAAAGGGGATGAAGCAGTGAGCAGAGCACAACTTCTCCTTGGGCTCAAAGTTTTTGGAGCAGGAGAGAGATGGGATCCCTGACAGGGCCTCCTTTTTCCTAATATCCAATCTAAATCTCCCTCCCTCTATTTTAAAACCATCACCCCTTGTCCTGTCACAACAGGCCCTACTGAACAGCCTCTCCCCATCTTTCTTGTAGGCCCCCTTGAGGTACTGGCAGAGCGCTAGAAGGTCTCCCCGGAGCCTCCTCTTCTCCAGGCTCAACAGCCCCAACTCTCTCAGCCTGTCCTCAATATTGAACAAGATGAGAAATCCTCTTGATGCACTGCTCAGTTTGGTCCAGAGGATGCATCCTCCCCTGTTGGAGGGGGCTCCACATCCAAAAAGCATTTTCTGTTGCTCCTCACACATCTAACTGGCAGCAACACTTGTGTAAGACACTTCAGCCCTATACCAGCTGTAAATCAGTCTGCCAGGTTGACACAAATCCACAGCATTAAGTGGTGTTTAATCCAAATGCACAGGGGCTCATTGCTAGAGATTTTCTTGCAGTTTCATCTAAATCAGCTGTCCCAGACACTCCTTTCTTTCACTTTATCTATGAAGCTATATAACACAAGAAATTAGCTTAGGCTTACCCATCCCTCAGGAACTTCACTTGTTACTAACAAGATCCAACTTTCATTAAATCACTGACAAAAGAGCAGCACAGGATAAGACTTTTCAGATCTTCACAGACTGCACTGATCCCAAGTTTCATAGATTGTATGTGCTGACCCATTCTGGGTTAATAATCATAGAATCATAGAATAGAGTTGGAAGGGACTCCCAGAGGTCATCTAGTCCAACCCCCCTGCAAGAAGCAGGGACACCCCCAACTAGATCACCTTGCTCAGGGCCTCATCCAACCTGGCCTTCAACGTCTCCAGGGATGGGGCATCCACCACCTCCCTGGGCAACCTGTTCCAGTGCTCCACCACTCTCACAGTAAAGAACTTTTTTCTAATATCCAATCTAAATCTCCCTCCCTCTATTTTGAAACCATCACCCCTTGTCCTGTCACAACAGGCCCTACTGAACAGACAACAGGCCCTACTGAAGTGGGCCTGCAGGCCCTGTTCATATACATGTTATAATACATGAAGGATGGGTACACAGGGGCTGGCTTCAGCATGGATAAATTTCTAATTGCATATGCTGAAAGGACTGTTTCAAATATTTTGTGAAAAACTGAATTTTCATCAACAGACCTTTATCTTGGACCAGTGATGCTGAGTCCACAAGTACTTTGCTGCATGAAGCCTCAGATGAAGCATGTTTCAATCAAAACAGAGTTGGAAATCCTTTTCCTCCTCAATTATAAGTACCCCATAAGGGACAGTATTGCATTAAGCCCTCTATCCAAACAATATAAGCTGCAGAGTTCAATGTGTTCCCAACACAGGGACACTCCTGCAGATTCACAGCATCCAGCAGTTACCTCTGGGGAGTCATCTGAAATGCCAAAAACACCCCAAAAGCAAAGGTGGAATATCCCAAATGTTGCAAAGTGCAAGAGAAGCTGTAATTTATTTGCATGTCTGCATTTTGGAGGATGTGCAGCATCATGGGAATGAAACACCAAATAATATGCAAGTCCAGAGTTGGTCCATACAGTTAAAGACCACTCAGGTGCCATTTTGGGAGAGTGGGATTTATCTAACCTTCCCTGAGTGTCCACTGGGAGACTCATTTGCCTCATTTCCCTAATTGAAAAGAGTCAAAACACACCAGGACAACATGTAAGGATCATACTCTAAAGACAAGGAAATAGTTAACTTTTTATATTCATTGAAGATAATACAAGAAGAGTCTGAGATGATGAACTCCCCCCTCAAAGCCCCCCAAAGATGTGAAATCTCAATCCATAAATATCTAACACGACAATCCCACACCTCCAACAAGCATAAATTAAATGGGGAAAAAAAAAAAAGAACAAATCAAAACACACACACAGAAAAAACAAAGGCAGATGCACACTTTGGCCAGAATTTGCAAACAATAACTCTGTAAATGCAATGCTTAGAGGATGGCTTATCTGAGAAAACTGCATCTAATCTGGCTTGCAATTTCCTGCCCCTGGACTTTTTATTTCATATTATAGTAAGCTGCCACTTCTGGTGTTCTTTTGTTTTTTAGAGAAGAAAAGAGTAATAAGGAGGGTGTTTTAACTGCTCCAATTTCAAGCTTCCACACATCAGAGATGTTGTAACTGTTCATGGAGGATTCAGCAGTTCAAGCAGACAAGCAAAACAATTTAAAAACAGTTGCAGAAAGCAAAGCAAAAATGCATCTGTAGTGCCAAGCTAAGTGAAGACATACCAAAACTGCAAAAGAAAGAGAATGTGAAGTACATCTGTGTCTAATAAAAAATGAAACAACTTTGACTACATAAACTGAGTGCTAAAATAATACAATTCCCCAAGAAGGAGTACGAGGTTGTTGATATCCAGTAAATACTTTGCATGCCCCAATGCACAGAGTTCAGGTCCACAACTGGGAAAAGGTGACTTCCACACATGCTGTAGGTCCTCAATGCTATGAAAGGTTTGTGGTGGATACATGACAGAATCTTAAGTGCAAATCACTTCTTCTCTGCTTCTTTGAGTGGAAATTTCCAAAAGGATTTTTACAGTTCTCAGATATTTCACGCCATTTGCTTTACAGCACAATCCCCTTGGCATGAGACAAGAAGACACAACCACTACCAACTCAAACTTCTCATCACCTAGCAAATACTGATGACATATTTATTGCAACTACCAAAGCAGAAGCAATCAACACTGGCATTTCTGATAGTTTCATAACATCTCTTAGGTACAAGGGACAATGGGTCCAAGCTGGAGCATAGAAAGCTCCATGTGAGTGTAAGGAAAAGAACTTTTCCACTGTGAGGGTGACAGAGCACTGGAACAGGCTGCCCAGAGAGGTTGTGGAGTCTCCTTCTCTGGAGACACTCAAGACCAATCTGGACAGGTTCCTGTGTGATTTAATCTAGGTGAACCTGCTCAGGCAGGGGTGTTGGACTAGATGATCTTTTGAGGTCCCTTCCAGCTCCTGACATTCTGTGATTCTGTGACTCTGTGATATATATAAGCTCTACCAAAGCAAATGAGTTTATATGTGCTCAGCCAACTGCAATGGGAGATGTCAGCTGTGAAAATGGTCTTAAGGAAACATGAAGCTTGAGACAGAGACACTACTGCCTTGTAACCCACTTTGCTGCACACCTGAAAGTGCAAATACTTGTTTTTCTTGTTGTAGCTCACGTCCAACTTTCATTTATAGCACCAGAAATTCCTTTTCTTCTATCCCATTGTGCTATAGCCACATGTGCACAGTATGAGATACTGTCTGATAATGCTGACAGTGCACTGAGGAGGAACAGGGAGGGAAGAGGAGGAGGAGGAGGGGAAGTCCTCACAGCCAAACAGTCACTTTTCACTGGGTTTTGCTGCCTTCTCCTTGCTGTTAACCCTTCCCATCTTGTCATCATGAGCAAACTGCCTCAAAATAAATGTTGAAGGGATTATGTACACTAGTAAATAAAAGAGTGAAGGGATGTAACATGTTTCATTGTTAGCTGGCTGCCCAATTCCATACTGCCAAGAAAAATTCAGGACCTGTTCCAGGGATAGTTTATCTCAGAAACTGCTTCCTCTAGGCAAAAAATTCTGTGTGAGCACACCAGGTTTAAATCCAGAAATGCAACACCATCTCACACCTATCTGCTATTGAGAAGTGTCATCCTGATCTTTGTGCTATCCCTGGTACTGTGGAACACCACCATAAAAAACACAAAAACTCCCATCCTGCCTCCCAAGAAAAAAACAAACCAAACCAAACCAAAACAACCCCAAACAAACAAAAAAAACCCCAACTAATCAAACAAAAACCCCAAACAACCAAACAATCAAACAACAACAACAACAAAAAAAAAAATCCCAAACTGAATCGACACTGCCATTGGGTAGGAAAGAAGCTTCAAGCTCATCAGTTCACCCATTAACCTGACACTGCCAAGTCCAACACTAAATCATGTCATTAAGCATTTTTCTACATGTCTTAGATACCTCCAAGGATGGTGACTCCACCATTTCCCTGGGCAGCCTGTTCCTAATATCCCATCTAAGCTTCCTCTGGTGCAACTTGAGGCCATTTTGCCTTGTGCCATTGCTTGCTACTTGGGAAAAAGAGACTAACAACCAGCAGGTAGTTGCAGAGGGTGGTTAAGAACCTGAAAAATCCATACAACTCTCACACATTATTTTTTCCAACCATTATTCCAGTGGAGGTTTAGGCTGCATTGATTCCATGTAGTCCATCACTCTGCTGTCTACAGGAGACCACTGGGATGAGGTTGACAACTGCCATGCCACTGCTTGGAATACAACATAACCTGGGAGATAGTGTTCTGCTTCCTCTCCATGCTCTTTGGGAGGGGAAAAATGCTGCTGATGCACATGGGTATTCCAGGGGCTCCCAGGAGCTGTGATAATTGGCCATTAGCTCCCAACACCACTGACAGCAGTTGTGGCAGGGGAATAAAGCAGAAAAGTCTTTTGGTTCCTGTTCAAGACAAGGCAAATGCAACGACTGAACAGGCTTACAGGGTCTTGTCTCTAGTGATCTGCACATAATTAATGCCCAAAGGGAATTGCTAGAGGTCCAGGACAACACACATGGCAAAGGTATCTACAGGAACATCCTTTCCAGTAATGTTAATGAAAACTGCCTGTGCTCTCCACGTTAATCTTCCTTGCCTATTAATTATTTCACACTAATTTGAAGCTCTTAATGGCTTTTCTGCAGCCAGGTGAAGTCAATTGCATCCCTGAACTTAATTTTGTAGCAAGCCCAAAATAACTGCAAAGTTGCAGAAAAGAAGGTGGCAGTAATTGAGTAACTCAAAGAAAAAGGGGGGAGAGGAAAAACAGGGCGAGCCTGAAATCTTTCTACTTACAACACTTCATGTGGTTGTAGTAAAGCTGCTCAACAGCTCATAACTGTAATGTAACTATCCCAAATCCACCATCAAGACCTATGCCTGTGCTCTGTTAAAAGGCAGTGACAGATTTCTTGCATCTGCATCTTTCTCATTTGAAAGCTTTAACTGAAGTTATACAATCATCATGAAAAAAAAAACCAGCTTCCAGAGGAAAGTTACTTAGCACCCAAACTCGTCTTTTGTACCCTGATAAACACCTGAAAAGACTAAATTGAAGGTAGAGAACAACCTACTCACTCTGATTTCAAACAATCCACCTTAAATCCTCAGTTTACCAATAAGGATTAAGCACAAAGGGCATCACCTGTATGCAAGTCCTGTGGCTTAGTCCCTTCAAACCCAGCTGAATGAATATGTCTCACCTATCAAGTACTGTAATCCTTCTCCAGGTCTAAAGGATCTATAGCAAGGCTTTATTTCCCCTCAACTAAATACTTTTCATGGTATTAACCTCAATTATCCAAGAGCATAACACTTTATTGAAGATTATGATACTCAGTGAGAGCATGTGACTCTGGCCCTGGGAAGTAGGACTTGAGAAAGAGAATGATTCTTTTCTACTGACCCAAGAGTAAGATATTTGTTCTGGAGAAAAATAGTTAAACTGATGTATTTATTTTAGCTTTTCCACAACAAATGATGTAAAAATGAAGAGGTGGAAGAAGATGAAGGGACCCAAGGGGTAAAAAGGAAGATTAATACTCTCTAATCATGTCAATATCATCACCTTGTCATTGGAAAAAGAAAATGGTACAGAAAACAGACAAACAAGAACTGGTGGATGCACAGCCACCCACCCCCACCCCAGAAAAGTCCTTTAGCCACCAGAAATCAACAGCTCCCAAGGGCACTACTCCCTGTAGTATCTGTGGTGTCTGATGCCATGCTTCATACCAGCCCTTGGTCTCCTCCACAGTGAGAACAATATTTTGGTCTTCACATGTTCAGCTGCCTTTCCACTTCATAGAAACCACAGGAACTTCATTTATCCTCATGACCTTGTCCCTGTTGTTGAATCTGGTCCAAAAAGATTGAACAAATACCTGCACAGAAAAGTATTGGCCAAGAGCATGTTTGGACAAGGCTCCTTTCCTCAAGGAAAAGAGCTTAAAATTAGAAAGGGAAATGGAAGGGAATGAAAGAAGCAGCATCGTGCCTAATGTTGAAAAGTTGCTCCTGGCATGCAAGCTTAGGAGGTTTTTATTTCCTCCTGTTGAAGTGTGAGTGAAATAAGTGATAAAGGGAAATGTAAGCAAAAATCACACTCATCAGGCAACATGGTTTTCATCAGCATTGGAAAACGTGATGCTATTTCATGTGGCAGCGATCTGAAGCTGTCTGCTGCGGATTTGTGCAGTGAATTGAAAGAGACCCGGGTCTCCTCAGCATGGCCACAGCACAAAGAGAGGGCACTGAAGGGATCACACATTTAACTAATGGGATGAAGCTGCTGTTGGCATCAGTCACCTTCCAATCCCCATTGTCACACAGTGGGGGCAGTGTATTCAAGCTGGTAGACTTGGCAGTGCTAGGTTAATGACTGGGCTTCATGATCTTAAAGGTCTTTTCCAAACAAAACAGCTTTATGATTCAAAGACCTTGTTTAATTATGGATTAACTTGGGGTCTAACCCTTTTTGTCCAACTCATCTGAAAGGGAGATGTGTTTGATTACAGAATTGGCCTCTTCCTCTCCTCAAGGGAAAACCAGGTATCACAGAATCACAGAATATCAGGATTTGGAAGGGACCTTGAAAGATCACCTAGTCCAACCTCCCTGCCTGAGCAGAATCACCTAGATTAAATCACACAGGAACACTTCAAGTCAGTAAGTCTCACCCTATGGACTTGCTCTGTACATTTCTCCCACTATACACTCCCAATAGATACAGTAGCAGAAAAGATACAGAGCAAATGAGAGAAAAAGCAACATATCTACTTCAAGAGAAGAGANCAGCCTATGCCAAGGAAACAAGCCTATTCCAAGAGCCTATTCCAAGGAAAACCTAAGAAGCCAAGGACAGAGGCTATTCAAACAAAAGTTTCCCATGTAGATGATGTCTAGGGCAGTATGCTGAAGACTTTGTAGCTTGGTAAATGTTTGCATGTTGGCAGCTCTGGAGGACNGGGTGTGGGGTTTTTTTGGTGGTGGGTTTTGTGGTGGGTTTTTTTGGTTGGTTGGTTGGTTGGTTTGGTTTGGTTTGTTTGGATTTTTGTCATTGAGACCAACCATAGTCATAATAAGTGACCAAAGGAAACAGAGTGCACAAGACAAGGGAGCTAAAGGAAGCAGGAAAAATTGTTTCAAGTTGGGAAGAATCCCACTTAGGCATTTATTTTCTTTTTTTTTTTTTCTGTGCTCTCTCAAGTAGAGTTCCAATACATTAACCTTCGAAAAGCCTCTGAGACTTGTGCTTTAGTTAACATGTCCTCAGAGAAGTAACTGCAGTGCAGGGTGCCCCCAGCACAAGTGTTCCTGGTAGACCTAGTAAGATTTAACTGGGGCTCAGAATGNGGAAAAGTATCCCTCAAAGAAAACAACAGAAGGTAGAGCATTACTATTAATTTATAGTGAAATTCAATCTCAGAAATTAAAGAAAATAGAGAAATAAGAGACTCTCTTCTCCACGACCCAGTTGGGGAAAAGGGCTGCACACAACCTGTGGAACCCCTTTTAAAATTAGCTAAGGGAGAAAATTTTTCCTAAACCTCTTGGATGTAGAATTATATCACAGGGTTCTCTGACTTATTCCAGTCCTCCTTGCCCCATCACAATGGATAATACCCCTACAACTCCAAATACAGCACCAAATCTTCAGCCAGCAAAATGCAAAGCTGCCTACCCCGAGAAGGGGTTCACAGAGAAAAGGAACCATTAGTTATCCTTTTTAGAGTGTGATGAAAGATTCAATCATTATTTCTAGTTAAGTTGTTGTCACTCTCTTTTGTTTCCTTCTTTAGCATATATGAAAATAAACAACTGCTCATGAGAAAAGCAGCGAGACACTCTCAGTGTACAGCTAATGCTGGTATCTTCTCAGCCCTGCAGCTCACCCTGCATGTCCAGATCAGATGGATTGCATCTGGGTCGGGGCAATCCCAGGCACAACTCCAGACTGGGTGGAGAGTGGCTCCAGAGCAGCCCTAAGGAGAAGGACTGGGGAGTGCTGGTGGATGAGAGGCTCAACATGGCCGACAATGTGCTCTTGCGGCCCAGCAGCCAACCGCATCCTGGGCTGCATCCAGAGGAGCGTGGCCAGCAGGGAGAGGGAGGGGATTCTCCCCCTCTACTCTGCCCTCGGGAGACCTCACCTGGAGTACTGTGTCCAGTGCTGGAACCCCTAACACAAGAAGGACATGGACCAGTTGGAGAGGGTCCAGAGGAGGCCACAAAGATGATAAAGGGGCTGGAGCACCTTTCCTACGAGGACAGGCTGAGAGAGTTGGGGCTGTTGAGCCTGGAGAAGAGGAGGCTCCAGGGAGACCCTCTAGCGCTCTGCCAGGACCTCAAGGGGGCCTACAAGAAAGATGGGGAGAGGCTGTTCAGTAGGGCCTGTTGTGACAGGACAAGGGGTGATGGTTTTAAAATAGAGGGGGGAGATTTAGATGAGATATTAGGAAAATGTTCTTTCCTGTGAGAGTTGTGGAGCCCTGGAACAGGTTGCCCAGAGAGGTGGTGGATGCCCCTGGATCCCTGGAGACGTTCAAGGCCAGGTTGGATGAGGCCCTGAGCAACGTGATCTAGTTGGGGGTGTCCCTGCTTCTTGCAGGGGGGTTGGACTAGATGACCTCTGGGAGTCCCTTCCAACTCTAGCCCTTCTATGACTCTATGATTCTAAGATTCTATAGTGCCAGTGGATCAGCTCATGTGTAGGGAGCCTGGCCAAGATGATTTGAAGCCATACCAATAGTACACTGTTCAGCTTTGCCGAACCACTTCAGATCCATGTCCCAGGAGGGTATAACTCCACCAATCTCAAAGCAGTAGCTAACAAAACCAGCTTCAGACCCACCTTGTTAAGGCAATCAGAAGCACACAGTGTTAAGGCAAGCAAGAGAGATACTCAAGTGGTTCGCCAAGAAGCGGTCTCTAGAGTCAAGCTTCTAACATATGTATTCATTCTGTCCTGCCAGCCACCAGCTTTTGATCAAGTGAAGAGTATTCCTCCTTGACGAGCACCATGTTGTTCCATGCAGCCAGGCATGAGTAAAAGCAGCCCTGCCAAAATTTGCTCCAGCCCTGAAGGTCTTGTGACTGAATGGCAAAGCTATGACCAAAAGCCTGGAGAGATTGGACACATAATATTAACAAGGACCAGACACATCCCAGACAACAGTGTCAGAAAAAGTTGTTGGCAAGAAGTGTCACTCAGGAGATGGGATCCACCATTGAGTAAAAGAAAGGGGTGACATAAAGCAAAGATGCTGGATAGAGGCTGGGGAGTGTGGGGGGTGAAATGTCAAAAAAATAAACCCAAAAAACCCTCTACAAAGAATTCCAATCAGTCAACAAACACTACATTAGTATCACAGAATCACAGAATCACAGAGTGGTTTGGGTTGTAAGGTACCTCAGAGATCATCTTGTTTCAACCCTCTTGCTACAAGCAAGGCCACCTCCCACTAGATCAGGTTGCTCAAAGCTCTATCCAACCTAGCCTTGAACACTATCAGGGAAGGAGAAACAGTTTAATTTACTATTAACAAGGTCCCTGCTTTTGCAAGGACACTATAAACATATCACACCTCTAACATCACATTACTGTGGGTTTCAGTCTTTTCCTCTGAAGCTTGTTCAAGATTCTAGAAAGCAAACTGCAGCTTGCAGTATAAACCCTGATATTCTCTACATCTCCATTGAACCATATTTCTCCTAGAAAAATCTCTTCATTTTCTATACATCCTTCTAGTCAGCAGTGAGAAAAAACAGCAAGAAAAAAAAAAAAAAAAA
>VXBZ01006812.1:0-32021 GCA_013399135.1 Heliornis fulica
TTATTATTGTCAGTGAGAATTAGTGCTGAATTTTAATTAAGCCACAGTATTTGCAATACGAACACCTACATTGTTCTATAATCCCCATATTAAGTGTAGGTAAAAAGGCATATAAAGGAGCACAATGCATAATCCTGAAACTGCATTTGGGAACATATTAATGTGATTAATATAATTAATATATGTACCCATGCTCAGCTCAGTTTGTGTGCACCATTTTCAAAATTTCCAGATATTGGAAAATAAAGTCCAGAATATTAAAAAAAATTTACATCTTATGCATATTTTTTTACAAAGAAATCTTGTAAGTAGATTGCTGATTTCTATGTTATCTGCAGTTAAGAGTTAAAAAAGAAAACAGAATTGTCATCCTGCCAGAATTAAAAAAAAAAAGGAAAATTAATATTATCTTATAGTTAAGGAATTAAGAAAAGTATCACTGGAATGGATGACAATTTATAAAAATCCCACCTGGAAACATTACCATCCATTTATATACAGAATGATCTTCAGAATACTATCTTTTATTTAAAATACTACTTTATCTTATTCCTTCATCCAGGAATACTTGATACTGATATATAAATTAGGAAATATTATAAAAAAAAAAAAAAGAAAGCACTTTGAAATTACCGACATTACACTTTTGTAGCTTAACACAGGAAAATAATTAGTTCATACCTAATTTAAGCTTCCTAGCCAAGGAATCAATCTGAATAGTTGGGTCAGATCCCATAGACAACAAACAGATGAGAGGTGTTCGTTTGTCACTTTCCACCCAAGTTTTTTCTAAATTCAAAACAACTGGTTCTGTATATTTGTCATCCAAGGAATTTACAATATATTTCCTGGCTTGAGAAAGTGTTCGGTCTGGACACCAAGACCTAACAATAAAAAAAAATATACTAACATACAAATTTTATGTCTCCTCCTGTTGCAAAGACCAGACTTAAATTAGAATTTCTATTTTTATCAAAATTTGCTTCATAATATGCTTGCATATATATATACACATACACACCCATATATATGTTTGTAGGTTTGTCTTTACAGGTGTAACAAGAGACAGTGCTTTTCAGTGGCTTACAGTTTTGCCTTAAGTAAATTTTTCACACTGGAATTTTCTGTTTTGGGTACTGTTATCAAGTTCTTCATTGTAAACAGAGGTTTTGTATCTGAGGAGTCAAGGAGAACAGATCAGTTTTGCCCTTTAGGAATTTTTGGCTGATGTATTAATGGGCCTGTGTGTACAGTTGCAGGTCTTTTTCACCATGTTGCATTTATGTCGGGAATGAGCTTTTCCCATGGGACAAAAAAAACCCTATCAACTACTTTTGAATAAAACATATGATGTTGCAAAGCTTCAATTATTATTATTTCAAAGCTTACAACTTACATGTTCCCTCATCCCCTTCAGAGTGTATAGCATAAAAAAATAGTATTTCTTCCATCAGATTCTGGCATATTTTTACTACACAGATTGTATCTGCTCCAAAGACAAATCATAGTCTAGTAATTAATGCTGTTGTGTCTGGTTTATTTGTTGCACCACATGGCAAGTGCAGAATGAACGTAGGAAGATATGATCTCATGTATAAGGCAACTAAAGGCTGCTTTGGGGAACTACATGCTAATCCAAGTCCTGCCACAGAGATCTTAGCTGATGCTATAAAATAATTTATACCACACTTTCTACATGTGGGTTTTCTATACCCGCTTTGCATTTTCACAAATATATTTTTAATTACTTATTTGAAGTTATTAAAAATAGTTCATTTTGAAAGAAATAATAATAATAAAAAAACCCACAAACCTGAAAACTATCTGTAATATTCTACTTTTTCAGTGGCTTTTTGGACAAGGCTGATAGGTGGTTCCATTTCTATTTGTCATTACAAAGAAGCAAAGCTATAAAAATATATCTTCTAGAAATATTTTTTTTTTACTTTTCAGAGGCTAGCTCCAAAGTGAATATTTCATGTCATCCAGAAACTAATACAAATGACACTATTACAATAATAGCATACTGATAGTCCAAGACACATGATGCAACCGTTTTTTTCCCAGTTTTCTGAAGATGCTCACCTGATGAGTAAGAGTTTGCGAAATGTGTCAAGGGAATTATATCCGTCAGGTATAATTTCTTCCTCTGGAGCATGTGTACCAATCCAACTTTTCCATCCCTTTTCATTATGGGCTATCTAAATTTATTACATCAATGCACATAAAAATATATTTCAGCTATAGCAAAATCCCCTTGTGAATATATATTTTAATGAAAGTCCAGTAATATATCAAAAGTAACATTAACAGTTTATACCGTTTAATACACACGCCATGTGAAATGTTATGAAGCTGTTATAAATTATTTTAGTACTAAGATGTATCAGTTATCCATGGATTCCTCAATGACTACAACATAAAATACAAGAAAGAAACATACAATAATGAAACAAAAGACCAAATGAATATGCCCCTATTCATGCTGCCTTAATTGTTCATTTCTACACCTTTATAATGTATTGTCTCTGACCTTGTTCTTAACTACATCTCTTGGGCATTATAAATATAAAACTTGGGAGCACAACTATGATTAGGAAACTGGTTATTAACATCAAGAAGATAATTAGTAGCTATCACCTGATTCAAAATGTTTGCAAACTCTGGAAGTTTGCTCAGCTCCACTAGGTTTAGCCACATCACATCAAGAATCCAGTGGAAAGGTTTAGGTGGGCAAGCCTGTAGATCCAATGCTGCACCTCCTGTAAATAAAACATTCTGATGAAATATACACGACATTCTGGGAGTAAAGATATATTTGACTTTTTTTTTTTTTAAAGTATGTTTTCAGGCCCATAGCTTTTCACTAGGATACTAACTGCACTCTTACGTAACTAGTGTTTATTTCATAAAATCATAGCATAAGTTA
Organism: Heliornis fulica; assembly: GCA_013399135.1. Lineage (NCBI taxonomy): Eukaryota > Metazoa > Chordata > Aves > Gruiformes > Heliornithidae > Heliornis > Heliornis fulica. Next base: position 2,930 of record VXBZ01006812.1, read on the forward strand.
GACTGGAAAGAACTTCAGGAGGTCTCTAGTTAAAATTAGGGTCAGTTATGAGAAAATCAGGTGTCCCCCCCTCAGTTTATTTCTGTTGCCTATCATCTTCCTACTGTGCACCACCATGAAGAGCTAGGTTCTTAATGGCCTTCTCATAGGTGTTGGAAGGCTATTACTGTGTCTCCCCTACACTGAACACACTCAGTTCTCTCAGCAGCTCATCTTAGATCATATGCTCCATATAGTTTGTTGTTTAAAGATTATACAATGATACTTATTATACTGGAAGTTTTGGAAATTATGTAATAATCCCTTTTAATTTTAATCTGTGCCGATAATACAGTAAAGATAATATTGTATTTATCTGCAAGATAAAAATATTCCTCTATAGACCTTCCCTTATACAGTCTATATTTTACCCCACTATTTCTAGTAAGAAAAGAAATTAAAAAGGATGTCTAATTTTCTCAACTGCAAACCTTTACCTCTTTTCTGATGAAATGCATAGTTGGAATATCTAAAGAATGTTACATATGTTAGCAAAGTAATCTGGGATCACTGGGAAAACCCAAACAAATGGAGTAAGAAAGAAACTCTGGACTGATAGAATAACTCAATCCTAGCCTAACAATCAATCAATCCTTGCCTAGCCAAATCAGCCTAACAAGCACAAATCATTTTAAGTAGCATGTATAAGGCCAGATAGCCCGTAGGTTAGACACGTGTTTCACATCCTCTGATGTGCAACTGGAGAGGAAATACAAAGGAACACCTCTGGGATAAGACTGCAATCCAACTTTAAACAGATTAACCGATTTAAGTTCCTATATGCAAATCTAAATTATTTCTGTTGTGCAAAAATGTTACGCTACTCCATGTACTTTTGTTAAAGTAGTTTTCCTACTGTTGCACTTTTTCTCCTTCCCTTTATCTCAGGGATGACAAGCTTAGGTAACTTCACAAAAAGAAAGGGCTGCTTCATGAAATATGAAGTGCAAATACTAATTTTCCTACATTTCCTATTAAAGTTTCCTTCAGACACCCTCTTATTTCTTTGGTTATATCTAGTTTATCCATATCCATAACCCATATCCATATCTCCCTGGGGCCCACGTATGGATCCCAGAACTTCCTCTTAATCTCTGAAAAATGAAATAATGGAAATCAAAGAGAGGATAACAAAGAGGGTTTACACAAGTCTGTAATATGTTATTACTATTATTATTATTATATGTTACCCTGTTCCAGATTCACATCTTAAATTTAATACAATCGGACAACAACAATATTTTTTGCAAATTACTGAATCGTGTGAGACAATCACAATTGTTTTAACCAAAAAGACTTTTCTTCATTTTCAGATGTAATAATTAATTATCCACAAAATAGCACACTTGGCAATATTTATGCCTTTTAACTCAACAAAGATGTTATGCGATTCCTTGTAATATACTCTGTGATATCTGTGGAGCCTCTAAGTAAAATGCATTTTCTGCTAGACAAAAATCACTTTGTGCCAGTCCTCCAATTCCTACTGGTAAAGGACACAGCCTATCAAAGCATCAAGATATCTACAAAACTGTCAATGACTCCTTATAGTTTTCTCATATCTTCTGGGTTTATTTTTTATTTCTCCAGTTTAAAAAAACATAAATCTATGACATCATCAGAGGAGGATATTTTCTTATAATTTGGGGGCTTGCTTTCTCTGTTTTGCTGACTTAAATTTACCTTCAAGCTATAACATTTAAATATTCAGGAAGGGCCTAGTATTTGGCTTTAATGGAATACAGTAAATAGAACAAGAATCAATTTATGTACTTTAGCAGAAGGAGAGATTTAGAGATTATCATCTCTTGAGACTAGCTGCAAAATGACTCGGAGACTTTTTCATTTCAAATAGCAATGCTTATTTCACCGAGACATCCCCTGATAATATAGCTGATAACCCATGAAAGGTCTCCTGGAAAAGGAAAGAATAGGAAAAGAGAGAGATTTATTTTTCAAATAAATCCTTTCTTCAGCTGCTTGATGAGGTTTGGCATTCATTTTACACCAAGAACTGCTCATCCAAGGAAAAAAACTGAGCAATCCATTAACTGCAGAAGATATCTTGGAGTCCAAGACAATTTGTCCAAACATCTGCCTACTTCCAAATCTGATTTAATACCATGCAAATAATTATAGAAAATCTATTGCTACTTTGGTGTCATTTTATACACCAGAAGAATTCCTCACTATTTAATCAACTGGTGTGAAGCTAGGCAGGGAAGTGCAATCCTATGTTCTAGACAAAAACTGCTAAAAGTACTCTTGTATTCTATTACAGATTCTCATCAGTTAAAAAAGGGTAAGTAACCACATTCTACGTCAGATGCCCAAGCTATATATATCTTCCTCTGGCAAAACAAGAATTCATGAGCAGAGAAACCAAGAAATATGGTTCCTCCTCTAACACTTTAGTAAAACAGACAGTTCATTTTGAAAGCATGTACGAGCATGCCCTGCCTGACATCAATATTAAGATAGTAGCTGGATATATTTCACTTCGAAAGGATAAAACCATTACAAAAAACTGGGAAGCAAAACAGAAAGTGAATTTATTCTTGTTTTCTATCATTTTTTCATTAATGGCAGACAACAATATTTAAAACTAGCTTCGCTTCTTTGACATAGACATTTGCAAGGTAAATTTGAACACTTTAAAGATCACACAGGGTTAACACAGGCCTCCTCATAAGCAATCCTGATCACATTTTCAGCAGAGTTCAGAGGGGCCAGAGCTGGACGCAGAAAAACATTTTGTTCTTATATCAGTGTTAGTTGATATCAAAAGTCAGAGAAAACTCAAGCTGAACCTAATAAAAAACTGTTCGTAGCACTTTCTGAATGTTATGTGGATTTGTTCTGGCAACTTAGAATTACTCAGCTCCATCAAAGCAGAGAAGCAAAGGATCAAGAGGCACCTAATTTATAAAAATAATAATAAGATATAATATTATTAAACCAATTGATGGGGAGAAACAGAAATATCATCTTGATGTCAGGATAGAACACAGGCTGGCTATATGGTGGAGGCAGAACTGTGATGGGGAACTCCTCTAACTTCACTGGACCACAGCAGGGAAAAGCTACATAGGTAGCTCTAGAGAACTGCATGGTAGAAACATGCAGCAAAATCCCATACTTTCAAAATGTTATAAAAGTTTAAAGAAACGTAAATGAACTCTACATATAGCACAATTTTTTAACCATACCTCTAATGAGGGCATGAAACTCTTTGTTCTTCAAGTGTCCTCTCTGAAGATCTATTTTTAATGTCAGGAGAAGGATAAAGAGGAATTTGTGGTTTTCATACAAGCCTCTAACAAAATATGAGTAGACTTCGAAGGTAAGATACTCAATAATATTTGAAATCCTTTTCTGAGGTAAAGGAGACTTCTTAGATCTGAATCATTTAGACAAAGCACAAAGAAAGCATATTAATAACAGCAAATACATGGGAAAGACAAACACATGAATAGAAAAATCTTTGTCTCCCTACTTGGTCATGGATTGATCAAATAACTTCAAGAACTGAGTCAGTGAAGTTTGATACATGTTATTGACCATGCTCATTTCTGTAATAAGAAAATAAAGAATGCTTCCACATGTAGCAGCAGGTCGATATTCCTCCTGAGCAGTGTTAATCTTCACTTCAGTTTCTGCTGCCACAGACAACTTTTCAGCTACTTCAGAAGCTGTTTGCTTAGTTGTTTGCAGAACACCAATCAAGAATTCATCATCTACTAGTGAACCTAAAAAGTCAAATATTGGATGCTTAGGACATTTTTGTAACAAGTTTTTCACTTCTTAAAAGTAAAAACTGAAAGGTCAATCTACAGGAATTATTGATAACAAATAGAAGCAATTCACTGAATTGCAGAAAGCTTTTAAAATAGAGACTGAACAGTATCACTAAAAGGTATTTTTATATTCAACATGCTAAACAAACACATTCAACCTATGTCTGTATGAATGTATCTATTCCAACATCTTTGCAGCATGTACTACAGAAGTGAACTTCCTTATGAACATAACATACATATTCATACAAAGTATTTAAATTATTTTAAATTCTGTTGATTGGTATACTCAAAGCAAAAAATACTTAGGATCCTAAAGGCAATGGTCATGAAAGCGCATTCATGCATCTCAAGTACTTACTGAGGGACTTGCTGGAAGCCATCTCCCACTTTTCCCACCGAAGAGACAGTAACTGATCATGGGCTGGCTCCTAATATAATGCAAAATATTTCAACACCATTTCACACATTATATTTTGCATTTTCAATGGTTTAAGGATTTGCCCAGATACCTTATCTCATTTGAGCAGCGGAAAGCTCTGAACAAATTGATTTGTTTCACAAAACTTGTTCAAAATACTTAGTGTCTAGGGTTATATATAGTGGCATGCTATAATAACAAATCCCTCACAGACCAGTAAATGATCATACTTCAAATTTCTACCATTAGACCTTCTCTTATTTGATCTTCGGTGGATAAATCAATTTCTGCATGCAAAGGTTCTAATGAGAATCACCCTAATCTGCATAATCTGTTTAATTCTCTGTCTTTTACACTTGATACAGAACCTCTGGGTGAACTTAGCTTGTACAGAAGATTGTCTTCCAGTTCTTTCATCTTCCTCTTATTAAAAGTTACATCTTCCATGAGTTTTATTTGTTCTGCCTCTAGTTCCTATTATTGAAAAACAAGAAAATGACATGATACTTTATGGATTGTAACTATGAGTTGTACCTAAAATCCAGTTACTGATTTTTCAAGTATGCACACTACATATTTTATATCATTTTAAAGCAGTATTTATTCAGTATCTTTTGAAGTATTTTATCAATGCAAAATGCTTGTGCCCAATTGCTTGCGTCATACTGACAGCCATACAGAGAAGATCTTCCAGGTGCATTTTTATTATGTGAAATTTCTATATTGAATCTGAATATAACTTTATAAAATGGCTGATGTCGTCTTTTCCATTTGAGCTTTTTCCCCTACAATACTAAACCCAGTTAAATAGAAAACCAAGATCACTACAGTTTGTGTCCTGCCTACCTGTTTTTCAGTAAGAATTACCCTTCTCAGTAACTGATTCTCAAGTCCTTTCTTCGTAACAGTAAAGTCAATAATTGATGTTTTTGCATTAACTTCAGGTGTGAAAGCAGGATTGGGTAGTTTTGTAGTAATATATAGTCTGAATGAACTCATAACATCTACTTCCTTATCACCAACTTTCACCTGTGGAGTAAATTAGAATAACATTAAGCAAAGGAAATTGAGCTTTGACTCAATAATGTTGATCTGAAAAAAAAAAAAATTACATTATTTGACATGTCAAAGAGAGGACATTTATTCCACAATTAAAATCTGTCATGAAAATAAGAATCAATTAAAAAAAGGTAGAACTTGGGTACATTATAAAAGTAGTATTCTTCTCCTGGTAAATAGAAGGATTTCCTCTACTGTGGGTTTTATTTTATGACTTCTGAAGCATTTGCTTTAGGTTTTGTGCTTCTAATCACACCTCAAATTAAGATGGTAGAAACTACTGACCTTTGCAGAAATCACTGTTCTATTCAGAAAAAAGAAAAAAAAAAGAAAAAAAAAAGAAAAGATAAAAGAAAAAAAAAAGAAGTATTTGAACTAACAGTGGAACATACACTACTGGAAATTAAGTATATTTTCAAGACTAATCAAATCTTACAGAAACTTTCTATAGGAACTGTAAATTTATTCAGAGTTTTCTACATAAAATTTTACAGAAGTTAAGATCTTCCATATCAGCAATCTAACTTTAAAGCTGCATGTAACGAAAGAAATCTGATCACTCTCCAAGGCCACTTCAAATACCTGGCTTAGGGAGGAACAGGACAAAACCTCTCCCTTAAGCTCTGACATACAAAGTGAAATTACTCCACAAGCACAGCAATCATTTCCATTAAAATCTAAAATCTGGTCTACCATCTCTCTCCTATCCCAAACATTGTAAATAGAATTACTTCAGAAAAAAATACATATGGAAATACACAGCATGTGCAATCCTTTTATTTCAGGATGTTTGATGTGAGGTGGTTTGTTAAAATTTAGGAAGGATTTCTTATCAAATGAATGCCGGAAAGGCTCATGATTTTTCAAGGTTCAGAATATAAGTAATATTAGTGATAAAACTTCATGTTTTGGGCTTGTTCCATTAGAAAACAGTTTTCCAGATTAAAGATTCTGCAGTTGCTACAGTCACAATTGAAGAGAGAAATCTTTTTAATTCTATTAATTCTGTTAAAGAGTGTAAAATGAAATTGCTTAAAAATAAATAGAGAGTATTGTAAGCATTCAATAGAATAAATATAACTGTTTCCAATTTAGAATCTTCAGGAGTAATTTCAGTAGTTAAACTCAAATTTTGAAATCATGAACTTACAGCTTGCCTGAGGGTCTGTCTCATATTTTATTAGTTCAGCTTGACTCTTCACACTACTGAGTTCAAAGTTCATGTAATTCAGCACAGGTTTGGAATAAGAAAGTAAAATATCATTCAGCAAAGATAATTACTTATTCCAGATATTTTAGTTGATTACTAACCTTAAAAGAAGTTCCAGATTTAATGAAATTCTTTTCTAATATGTTATCAAGGACTGGATCTAACACTTCACCTATATCTTCAATCACAAGTGTTCGTCCCAGTGAAAGACTATCTTCTAGGTGTGTACGAAAACGCTTGTCATTCAAAGTTGTTACCTCAAAAAGTAAATTATATATTGATATAAGGACAAAAATATTTATTTTAAAAAGGCCACAGAATTAACTAGGAAAATACTACATTTGTCTTGATAGTTGCATTTTAAAGAACAATAAATGTTGACCATGCAGCAATTTATGCAGAAATACTTGCTCATGCAATGAAAAGTACCTTAAAAAAGGGTATTAAAAGATTGGCTGTGACAAAATTCTCAAAACGTCACTATGAGAGTTATAATGTACCAAGTAAAACTGGTAGAGCTTATTGGGAATTCAAGATGTCAAATACTTTTTCAAGTCAGAAACAACTAACATAGTTTTCTATTCTATGGCTGAGAACTAGATTTTCTAATTTCAGCTTTGAAATGTTAAGAAATTCTTTCTGGAAACCTGACTTCAGTTTAACAGAAGAACTGCTGTTACAATATTTTGAACTTACAAATTGAAAACGAATAATAAAGCAAATAATAAACAAAATTTAATTTTGTATTGCTTCCTAGACTTTGACTTTCAGAAAATCCTCATAATGTTTTTCAAAATTTTCTCTATAGGTATAAAACAGGTCCAAATCTACTGGGAAAACAGCTTTGCAGAAAAGTACTTTGGGGTCCTGGTGGACAAAAAGTTTAGCATGAGCTGGCAACCTGCTTTTGCAGCAAAGTGTTCTGGGCAGCATTAGGACAAACATTACCATCGTGTCCCCTCTGCTCAGCACTCGTGCCTCATATCTATTTACATCTAGAAACTGAAGTGAGTTCAGCAAAGGACCTCTAAGACTATAAAGGGGTTGGAGCACTTGACATATGAAGAAAGCTGAGTGTTGGGACTGTAGCCTCAAGAAGACTCACAAGGATATTTACCAATGCATATAAATACCTTCTGGATGAGAATGAAGAACAGGGAGACAGAGCCCTCTTAGTGGCACACAGTAACAGGGCAAGATGCAATGGGGAAAAATTGAAATATAGGTAATTACATTTAAACACAAGAAAAAAAAAAAACACTAAAACAGGTTGACCAGAGAGATAGTGAAGTCTCTATCTCTTTGCAGGTATTCAAAACCCAACTGGAAAAGGTTCTGTACAACCTGCTTGGGTAGATCAGATCCCGCTCTGAACAGGGAGACAGGACTAAATGATTTTCAGACATCCCTTTCAATCTCAACTTTTCTGTGGATCTGACAGTTTGACTTTTTTACCAATACAATGAGCACAAACTTCACATTTACTTTATTCAAAGACAAATTTCAAAATCTAGAGATCTGAACCCTCCCAACATGTACTTGAGATTCATAAGGACATGGGAGTTTTTCCAACATTCAAACTGAGTAGCTTGAAAGACATGTTCCTTTTCCCATGCTATTTCATTTGTGAAAAATTCATTTGTGATGCAAACTTCAGGTGACACATGAACAACTCTGTATTATATTTCATGAACTGACACTTAAGACTATTGGCTTTAGCTATTAAAAAAAGTTATTAAAATTGCAATAACACTAGGATAGACATAGTTGTCTTGGGTTTGATTTCAACTGGTTGTCCTCAATTTAATTCTGTAGCAGTAGCTTCATGTATGAATTACATTTCAGGTTCTAAAATCTGGACTACATCAGTTTAAGTACATTGCCTACATTTTCAAAGCTGTAATTTATCCAACCTTTGCCTGCATTCTTACTAACAGTTGGCCAATTTACTGTCATATAATCATTCCATACTATAAGCCTTTTGTACAGAATGTACTCACTGATCTTGAACATAAGGCTACCTCTTCCTCTTCCATGCTTCTTGCTAGATTTTATACCAGTATGTACTTACTCTGTAATCTTCTTGAAGGGGATTTACAGCACTTGTCAAGTTCCCTGCTGATGCACCTACATCACAAACCTCCATACAAGTTATTATCTCAAATAAGTATATGAGATATGTACAGCACGTTATTCCTTTAGAAAAAACTGTTCACCTGTAATTCATTGTCCTGTTCTTTCTTTTTAATCCATAATTTTCCTTGATTTTGTGGGTCTATCAAAAGGGGGTATCTAGTTGCCTTAGTGACAATGATACCATTCTGAATTGAGAAACCATCTCCAGGTAGCCCTTGAACGTTCCATTCACTAATCTGAATAATAATAATAAAAAAAGATTAGAATAAAATCTCACTGAAATGATTCTGCAATTAAGACTGTTCTAAAAATGATGGGGATATCAAGTCAAAGGGGATCATATCTGAACCTGCTGAAAAGAGATTCAGATGGAAAAAATATTTCCAAGATTTTATTTTATGGATATTTTATGGATTTTTTTCTTTGATTCTGTGAATGATTAAAATAATATATTTTAAATGTGTATGAAAGTCTAAAGTCAACATGACAGCCAAATAAACATTGGGGTCATGAGAAAACCAGACTGAGAGCTTTCGGAGATTAGTATTTATTGGAGGAAACATGAAGATTCTGACATTTTTCTCCGTTTCACACAAAGATTTAATAGATTCTTTTAAAAATGTTATCTTTGATATAAAATTTACTTTGATATAAAATGTGGGCTCAGATAATATGGACAGAATTAAAAGTCAACAACCAAACCCATGGTTTTAGTAGATAAATGATCTACAGCTGTGGTGATGGACTCTCAAAATAAGACACCTGAAAGTACACTGTCTTGCTAGCACTTATCTAATTGTTTAATATTTCACTTGTTCATAATAACTTGCTTATCTATCTAAATGCTACTCAGCACTCAGATGTTTAACATGAAATTGCCAAGAACATCTGGCAGCCATAGAACTACACTAAACCGTAATATCAGAGATTAAAGTTCTGTTCAAAGCAAAGAGTGCTGGCTAATGGTCACAGATATATGATAGTTGAAATTAAAACGAAATCCACAAAGCAGCAAGAACTTACTGTTGATGGATCTACCAACATAGAAATCAGGTTCAAGTTTTCAGAAAAGGGGATTTTATGGGCTTTTATATCTGCTTCCCACAAATCTTTAAGCAAAAGTTTCCTGAAGCTTTGGTTAAAAGGTCCACAATATGAAAGAAAACCTGTGCAGAGCAGTATGTCTCCCACAAGTCTAGTAAAGGAAAAAAAATCATAATTAAAAGGTGATGTAAAATTTCAATTGATTTAGACAACTAGCTTTTTGAAATGTAACAAGATTTCTGAGCAGGTCTCACCAGAAATGCCTAATTTCCCCATATGGAATTTATGGAAGTAGAAGTGTTCCACAGAGGTTGAGCTTAAACTTTCAGGCTCTTTACAAACCACTTCAACAGGTTTCCCATTTTCTAGACAAGCAGAATCTCAGACTCCTAGGCTGTTCAACATTTTGTCATTTGGACAGCAAAACAATGGGGACTCACAAGCTTCCAAGGTTCTCACAATAGGGCCTACTGTCCACATGTGTTTCAGCACACAGACTATAGGACAACAGTTACAGTCTGGTATGTATGCCTCCTTTAATTCAAATATGCCAGAATTAATATAAAAAGAGATTCTTCTTTTCCTATCCACTATTAGCTCAGAGTCCTTCCATTTTCCTTCTTAATGCCAGCCTTAGATCATCCCTGTCTCCTACCTATTGGAAAGATTGGAATGAGGTGCAGTATTAGTGGGTTAGGAGAGTCAGCTGTAATACAGGCATGTAACCAAACCAGAAATAATCACTTTGGACATAAATTCCAGAATTGGAGGTATTGTTCTGAACTGAAACAAGCACTGAGCATTCAGTTATTATGACAGAAATATTCAATTTTCAGAATAGTTCATTTGATTGTGTAACAATATTAAGATTTTCTTTCCCTCCAATGAATTAGTTACCTATTAATCTGTGATTTAAATTCTATACTCTGCTGAGTCCATCTAACTTTCTCTCCACCTAGTCCATCTATAAGTGCACAGGCTGCTTGCATCTTTCTTCTGCACGTTTCAGCATCATTCAGTAAATCCTAAAAACGAAAAACACACTCTACTTAATTTAATAATATAATGCAAAAATCCAAAGTTATTTTATATATTTTGTCCTCTTGTATTTATTATTACTATTTATTTAAAACTATTTCTTGAGAATTCTAAGTGCATCTATTATCTAATATGTTCTTATATGCAAAAAAAGAAGGAAATATGACAGAACCTAGATTTAAAACTCTTACCTTTCTATCTGAACCTCATCCATGTCCTTTGAGGTGGAAAGTCCTACGTGTGTGTTTGTATCAATTCCTGATTACATACTGGTATTGTATGCAAACATTTCTTCGTAATACTAAAATACTTTTAACTCACCATTTTCTCTTTCATTGCCGCATCATACTTTGCCTGCAGTTTATCCAGTTCAGTTTGCTTCTCCTCTAAAGCCTCCTGGGCCTCTGCTAATTCTGCATTAGCAATTTTCAGACGGCCTTCCTGTTTTGCCAAGTTAGCCTACAAAGGCAATAATCAGACAAGATTTTAATATATTGTAATAAATTATTTTAAGCCTTGGCTGGTCCAAAAACCATGGTCCTAAAACAGTGACTCTTTCCATTGTTCCTGAACTGGATTTTATGCTGAACACTGAAATTGTTACTTATTTTTTTAATCATCCCCCTGCATTAATGTTGATTTTGTAAATAACATTTCTATCAATGGTAAAAAAAAAAAAGCGAAAGAGATCTGGAATTACCATTCAGATGCTTTTTTTTTGTGTGTGTGTGTGTGTGTCTTTAAACTGTGCTACATGTAGGGATGGAATACTTGCTTTAGAATCCAAAAAGCAACTATTGCTGCATTTGAGTTGCTACATGGTCTTTACCTCAGATAAAAATATTCTATTGAAATCTTCACAAAAATTAAAAGCACCACCCACAGTAAAAAATAATCTTTAAAATGTTTTATTCAGTTTGGTTTCCACTATTGCAATATAAATTCTTTATTGATGTGATCTTTGAATCTCTTCAGAATGCCAGTATTTTGGCAAAATATCAGTCCTGTACTCCAAGTTATCATGTGGAAATAAAGGTTTAATAGCTGCAAACCTCACTGAAGGGCCCTAAATTTAGAGTTTATCTTTGAAAACAATTACTAGCAACAATAACATAATAATAATTGAAAAAAAGACTGAAAACCAGCTTTCAGTGGACACAGTAAACCTGAGCACATGAAACTATCTCCGTCAATTTTGTTCTGTGTTCCGTCTAGAATCAAGAGGAGGATCTGCAGGCGTGGTGGGTGTGTGGGGGGGGGGTAGTTCTGCTCTTATCACCCTTAGCCACTACAATCTACAGGCAATTATCTCTTAATAAATGTAACTACATTTTTTTTTAATCCTACTAGTATTGAAGTACATGAAATTAAATTATGTGGAAAGCAAACAAAGCAAAGAGATGATGTATTACCTTAAGTGGTAAGACTTCTCTGTTAACACCATAAAATGTTGCCATGGCTTTTGTCCAAGAGAGGAGTCCTGCTACATTACCGCACACCTTTTTACCTTGCTCTAGTGTATAGTCTTCCATGGCAAAGTAAGGCTGAAGTAATTCAACTGTCTCTTCATTGATTGAATCCTTAGGAAACTGCTGTAGATTCTGCAAGAACGGGCCACTCATAAGCTGCAAAAAACAACACAGGACATTTATAAACTACTTACACACCTGTCCATAGGTAAATATCTTAAAAATAATTCTAAATTATTTTTTTAAAAAAATGATAATTCATACAGTTAATATTATGAGTATAATATTCAGTTGTACCTTCTCCCTCTTGCTTTCAATTAATTTTAAGGTTTAAGCAGTTAAACTCCAGTAATTTGGCTTGAAAGTTACTGATGCATTTTCTGTCTTCCATATTCCTGTACTGCCATTTTAAAAGCATTTAAGAAGCAACATTTTATAAAAAAAATAAAAATCCCAAACTGAAATAAACTCATACTAAATCAAAATAAAGTCTAAGAGATACATTTGTAACTCACCTAAATAATATAATAAACAGATGCTTACGTACATTTGCAAAATTTGACCTATACTCTTCTGGAAAGGGAAATCATTGGGTTTAGCTTTTTTTCTGCAAACATTCAGCATGTTAGAGGCAACTCATGGAACAACTTCTTATCACATTTTATTATGTCAATGGAAAATAAAAAGTGTTGATAATTTCTTAGTTTGTAGAAAAGCTTAAGTAAAAAGCAAGAGCTCTATTCATATAAAAATATGTCATTTTTCTTCATTCTCATGACAGAAACATTTGATACAATGCTATTGGAAAATGAATACACTAATAGAGGCAGAACAGAATTTCAAGAATGACATGGAAATAAGAGTATCCTGAGAGAAGATCAAAGTCTGGAAGAAAGAGAAGGCTGTCTGGACAAGGAATGTGGAGCTGAAGTATTGAAATGCATAATAGGAAAACTTACTGTCTCTTCAATCAAATAATCTTTCAAACAATTGAGGAGTCTGGTAGGATCAGAAAAAAAATGTTTGAATTTGAACCTGTGATGACACCAGTTCCAAAGAGAAAGAGGCATTTCCCAGGACACCCTTATCTCAAGTTATCCTGTTTTTGCCTGGGATAGAGTTAATTTTCTTCCCAGTAGCTGCTCTAATGCTGTATTTTGCCTTTACAGTGAGAATAATCCTGATAACACACCGATGCTTTAGTTAATGCTAAGCAGTCAAGGACTTTTCTGCTTCTCACTTTGGCCAACCAACAGGGAGGTGCAGAGTGCACAAGAAGCTGTGAGGGCAGCAGAAGACAACATGGCCAGGACAGCTGACACAAACAGGTCAAAGGATATTCCATACCATATGGTGTTATGCTCAGTATAAACTGTGAGGGTGTGGTGGATCTGTAATTATCTGGGCATCAGTCAGCAAGTGTTGAGCATCATTTGTTATGTACATTCTTTTATCATTATTACTACTATTAAGATAAAATTACTGTTTGTGGGACCAGTCTGGTATTTGTACTCAGCACTGCTATCATTTCCATACTTCAGGAGCCATCTTACAGAAACTGTTATTAATTGCACCATTTACTCTCTATGGGAGAGACAAAGGAGGATACTGCCCCCGATTCCTTCACCCTTCCCTTCTCCTCCAGGCCAATTAACATACCTCTTCAGAATTTTTAATATCCAACCATATGGGAAATCATTGTTTCTATTAGTAGACCTCCCGAATGTGTTTCAGGTCTTGTTTGGAGTTAAACAATTATTTAAGAATATCACCCATACATCTGCGCTGAGACTGGATAGTCATGGGTAGCACAAAACATTGGAAAATATGGGCAGGTGTCTAGAGACCATCTTACCTCCAATGGCTTGGAACTTCATTCCCAAACAACTACAGGACTCTGCTAAAGTGATAGAATATTTGAAAGGAAAATGCTGTGACCCTTCCAAGGAAGTACAACTTAACTGCACTGTGCTGGGCCCTGGACAGCATCTACCAAACACTACTTGAGATGATGCAGCAACATTTGGGAGGAGAAAGGGAAAACAGAGGCACTGCGGCTACTCCAAACCCTGTGACATGATTGGTATGATTTATTGATTTGAAGTTAGGTTCTATGACAGGAATAGGACAAGGAACATCTAAAGCTCCTATTCTATGTATGTAAGCAATTCACTTACTATTTTCAACAGACTAAACTACATACTATGCCATCTAAAAAAATGTATTTTTGCAGTTTTACAAAGTTCTGTGCTGTTTTGAGGACACAGCATTGTAAATTCCCTGATATGCAAACTGCTATTTCTGACATTTAAGAAACACTGAAAACTACTTATTTTCAGTGATTCTTTCCATGATGGCTTGCAGCAAGGCTTTTGGGGATCCATTGTAACTGGATCTAGTGGCTTTTGGAATAGCAGCAGACAACAGTCCATGACCCTCATAATTAGGTGAGGAGGTTTGGCAAGTTTTCTAACAGTAGCAATATCCACTGGTTTGATGGTCTGTTTGCAGAAAAGTGTAACAGAATCCTGCATCAATAACGTTATTGGATTTTCCCCACTCAACATCTTGAATTTTAATGTTTGTCACGTTTTTCTGAGGCAAGTTCATACTAAGTATGTACCAAAAAAAGGTGAGTAACAGGGCTTACTTTAATAAATGTCATCAATTAAAAAACCCTGAATTTTAATGAATGTATACCAGACAAGAATATTTTCCCAATGGTAGAGCCATTACTCAAAAATCAAATTTAAATACCTGGAACAGTGGTATAAAACTGAATAGTCTAAGTGGCTGAAGAAAAGTATATTGTAAAATTGAATGAGGTTTAATTAAAAGCAGTTTCCTTGGTAAAATAACATGTTGGATTTTTTAAGGGTTAAGGGTTGTCATTCTGAGATGGATTTGGTTATTTTTGTTGGGTTTTAAGTTATATGTTTTTCTTAATTCATTTTCTAGTAGCACTGACATTTTGCTTAGTTTAATAACTAATACAGAAATAAAAAATTTTTGCAAACTTCAAGATTAACATTAATTTGTGTCTGCAAAATGCATTCATGCTGCTACCTGTCTAGAAAGAGTGGTTATAGACACATAAAAACCACAGGACAAGATGTGATTCTACACATTTTATAACTGAAATTTGGAACCATTTTTGCAAGTTTGTTTTTTTTTTTTTCCCCCTTACTTACTTTTTCCACTCCACAGTTTTTTGTCACATAAATTCTGGTAACTGGAATGGTAGGCCTTAAAATGCAATACACCACTGATTTCTGACTCTAGAGTTCTTTACTTTTTAATTATTCAGAACAGAATAATGAAATTATGCAACACGGCAATGCCTTCAAATCTTAACCCTGCTTCCAATTGCCCTGAATTCCCTTTGTTTCTTCTTTCTCTCCAAATTAATCAAATTTGGTGAAGAAAGAAACAGACTTGAGGAAAAAAACACATTATTTTAGCACAGGAAGTATTCTCTTGAATTCAGAATAACATATTCTAAAATCATCCATAACTTTCTGAAGGATTTACACCTTCATAATGATAAGAGTATTAGGGTGGAAGCAGAACAATTACTCTGAAATAATCTCTATGTGCTTAAAGCAAAATGTGAGCTCCACAGATATTCCAACCAACTGTGAAAAAGCTGGTGACAACAGTTAAAACCAATTGACTACTGCATGCTGGTGGCTCTAGCCTTTCTTTCAAAGGTGGCTCAAATATTACTCAAGTAATAAGAAAATATATTTACTCACATTCAGTGCAGCTTCTGCTTCTTCTAATGCTGGTTTAGCTGCCTCCAGTTTACTTTCTGCTTTCACTTTTTCTGAATCAATTGCATCTACAACTTTTTGTGCTTTATCTTTCACACTTGGAACTTCACTTTTTACTTTAGCTGCAGCTTTAGCACTTTCTGTGACTTCTGCTAGTACCTGGAAAGGATAATAAACACAAAATATAAAAAGTATAAATCAAAAAAGTGGAACAGGTAATTAAGTTATCAGACGCAAGAGAATACAGATTTGCAAAGGCTATTTAGTCAGAAAAACAAAGCTAATGCTAATGATGTAGAGCAGTAATAATTATAGTATGAAAATTAATACAAATTACAGAATCTTCACAATAATGTACAAGTATCTCAACAGGAGGCGGACAGTAAAAAACAAACTATTTTTATAATGGATAGAATACTTTTTGAAACCAGTTTTTCATCCTATGATTTTTTTTAATCTATCTGCAGTTACACCTTTTCAATACAATAAATTTTTGCATTTTTTCACTGTAATTCTGCAGATAAAGTAGTACAGCAAATAAGCCAAATGGAAAATTGCAAAACCACCTGCACCAGTGGTGAGCCTCTCTTACTCCTTTGACCTAAAAGATTGATTTTTAATTAGTCTATGCAAAGAACAGCTCTATGTGAATTCACAGACTGAAGTTACTAATTTGTTTCTAGCTCTTCAGTATATATATTTTTAATTAACTTCTGCAGGTGTGACGTATAGTTGGTGTCAATTATTTTTCATGAGCTCGAGGGTCAAGGCTAGTACTCTGTATGCATTTACAAGAACATAAATAATGCTCTCAAATACTTATGAGAAAAAAAACCCAAACAAACAAGACAGATAAAAACCCCCGCACCCTCGATATTTACTTTGTGAAATCCAATTCAGGTTTCTATACAGCCTAGTACTAAGGGAAATAAATAAATATGTAGAATATGAACAACATTATGTGCACTTTAAGTAAAAGTCTGATATTTAATATTTGTCCCTATGTCTTCTACTTGTGATGACTCCTAAGTTGTGTCCTATTAAAAAAAGTTAAGAGGTTATACGTATGATTGCCAGAAGCTTATTTCAAAATGTATGTCAAATATAAATACTAATTAAAGTGAACTCTGTTCATGTATCTGTCATGATTCTGAGATGTGAGAAGTGTAATTTCATCTCTTGCTGTCATAATCGTCTCATGAGTTAAAAAGACTTGAAGAATGCAGGCAGTTAGCCATTGCTGGTCTAAAGCTTGCCCTCCAGTGTATATTAAATAGTGACCATCACAGAATCATGCTATCTTTAAGAAAACAGAATGGCCCTAGTAATGCCTAAATCAGGTTTCAGAAGAATTTCTTTCAAACTAGATTTCTACCGGACCAGCAATCTTAATAAGAGATGGACAATTTATTAATGCAAAAAAAGAAAAATAAGGAAGTGAACTATGATGAACGTTTGACTAAGCATTTTTGGAATAGTAAAGTCCTTCTGTCATCTGTTAACTTCTTATCTGCAAGTAAATGCATACATAGCCCCTAATTTAAGAAAAGTCTAAACACTGTAAAAATCCCATGAAACAAGAAATGAAATCCGATGCTTACAGAAATAAGAAACGGGAGAAGAACAAGGAATGCACTGAACATCTGTCACACTCCCGAAGTGCCTCACTTTCAAAAACAAATGCTAAATCAACACATTACAGAGGAGTGAAATCTTATTTTAGACCACGACGCACATTTTTGTCTTGTACAAATTATGAGGTAATTCTTCAATAGCACTGTATCCCACTATATATCCTGGCCTTATCCACTGACTTTTGCTATCCGAATCTCCAGTACTTACTTCATCTGCCTTCACAGATGCCAAAGCCAGTTCCTTCTCCTTAATGGCCAACTCCTGAGACAGTTTAGCAACAGATTCACTGGCCTCCATGAGTTTAGACAGACCTATCAAGTAAAAGATAAAATTCAGAAAAATTAAAACTATTTTTTCCTAATTAGATAACCAATCTAGCTCTAGATAGCAAATGCCTAGTTCCTTGTCTTCTCATTTAAATACGTGTAAAGAAGAAAAAGTGGGTGCAAGCAGTCATGCTATTATGACTGGTTTTAGTATTCACAGTAACATTTGCCCAGAAAGAGACGAGTTTGTTCCCTGTATAACCATTCAGTCTTTCCCATACATTCCTTTTTTCTGTCCTCTCTTGATCATAGATTTGAGCACTGATTTTTGGCACTTCCTGTGCTCCACATTGCATGCTGAAGGCTCTCTTGCCACTTCTCTCTTCTTCATTATGGAATCTAAAAATCTTACGGTTTGCCTGGAAGCATTCCTCTCATCTCCCTAGGGGAGCACAGAGCACTTAGGCATTTGATGTGCGAGGTTTCTCTGTGATGTGTAACCACTCTACCGTCATCACATCTCACACAGACAAGCATTGTGTCCTAGCACATTTATCATTCTTCTCACACATGTGCCTTGTGACCAAGCTACTGCCATTCACAGGCTATTTATTATACCTCACCAAAACACAGGTATGAAACATTACCGCAAAAAAACTTTTTTCGTGCTTGCAGTCTTAAACAAATGCCTGATTTAGGCATCTGTGTTTCAGAGGGCTGTGCAGAACTCCATGCAAGAACCTTACTGCTACCAGCTGCAACTTATCTGAAGTTAAAAAGTCAGCACATACTTTGAACCTATAAAGAGAATCAAAGTAACCTTTATATCTTTTCACTGTATTTTGTAACTTGTTGGAATGATGAATGCAACAAAGCAGTGAATACAGGAAATTATAAAATACTTTATAAAGATATTAAGCCATGGTACTATTATCACCTGAAGGATGTCACTTCTAATTAACAGGAGATCTAGCAACAAGTTGCTCAAATGGATGACACACCCGCTTTACTAAAGTTAACTGAGGTCTTCTTGTAGAACCACAGCTGTAGATAAAAAGAGATTATCTACGTATGTGGTGCTCTACCATGGATCCCCCAGACAGATTCTAAGAGAAGACACATGATGAATCATTATAATTGTCATCAGATGTCATTTTTCTCTTCATCTGTTTTACAAGACTTTTCACTCAAAGTAACGAAGCAGAAAAGAGATTACTTTTATCTTTCAAAAAATGTTGGTCATGTAGATACTACAGTGCTGAAAAGCACTCAGAAAATGTGCTCAAAAGCCAGGGAATTTTATAAAAATCAGTATTTTATAAAAATCAGGTATTTCTTACATTTTTTCCTCCTTTAAAAGTATCTTGAATTGGCCCAGACTTCATTACAGAGGAAAAACATTCAACAAGGAGATGAAAAGACTGACATTAACTCAGCTGAACATAAAATTTAAATCCCATATCAGGAAAATCTCCTGATAAACTGAAACAACTCTCACAGCGAATCTTCTTAACGTTCTAAATGTTTCTGACATTAAGTGATGAAAGACTAAGGATTAAAGGATGGATATATGATAGTAGCTAATTAATTCAAACTAAACTTTGGAAGAAACTTCTTTAGGATGCAGTGAACAGTGGAGCACGTTTGAAGACAGGAATGACCAGTATTCTCATTGTTTTACAATGCATCTTTTTAATGCAAGTGAAATTATTTATAGTATTTTCTAACTGGAACGAGTATTGATCATAAGCTGACATACATGATTTCTGAGAATCAGTGATATAAAGATGCTGCAGTAAAATATGTACTTGTACATGGCCATTTTACTTTGAAGATATGGCAATTTTGTTTTATAAGGAATTAGCTATAATATCGTGTGAGAGACTAAGAAAATCTACATCTGACATTTTCTTGATAGTGCTGAAACTTCTTAGGCTATTACTTGTAAATTAGATTTGGAAATAGAAGAACTGGAGAAAGAATATAAAAATATCCCCACCCTCAGAATCCTTCAAGACTTTATCCTCATCTCAAGCAGGACTAATGACAAGTTCCAATTTCTAGAACTGGCAACAGATCCATACAGGGAAATTTGGATAACGTAAAAATATGGAGCATCACTTACCTTGTCTACAGTCCACTCTAAATGATGAAAGGGTTTCTGAATAAGATCTGTATCTACATGTTCTAATTCTGTTCTTTTCTTCATGTGAAGTGTACCAACTACATTGTTAATCATTGTCAAAATGATTACCTTTGTATGAAAAATCGTATAGTGTAGGTTTCTCAATTCTGTTGGATTGACATACAGTACCTTTTTCCTAAGTTTCCCAGACTGTTTGGTTGGTAAATCCAACCAACAGTTTGTTTACTGTTTGGTAAATCTACAAAGGCATTTCTAAATGTAAACCAGAAGAAACTGGAAATGTATTCTGAACCCATTAAGTACTAATCTAATGCCAAAAATGACGCCATTTCAAAGAGATATGCAAATTTAGAAGAACATTTCCACCATACTTTTCTGTATTTCAGATCCCTAAAATGATCACAAGTAACAGCTACTTATTCTCAGCAGAAGTCTGTAATAAATCAGCTGTGAAGTGCTCAGAATGCACAGTGAGTATTTCCATAGACAAGCCCATAAGTATATTAAAACCTGTGCTTAAAGATACCGCTGTGTCCACTAGTAAATCAGATGTTCTCTCTGGCCATTTTGAGGTTCACTTTCCATTACAAATCCTAAATTGGAAATATTAAAGTTTAATATAATGCTGAGATGAATGATTAAGCTGGCAGATGCTTTGAGGCACTTTTGTAAGAGATTAATTGTGGATTGATGATAGCTGGAGTTCTTGGAAAATGGTCCTCCTATGCCATCAATTTTGAGTTGTGCTCCAGTAGAACTGATTTCACTGAATAAGTAATCCAATATTAAAACCACAGTAATTTGAGACCATACATGGAATATGTGTTTATTCCTATTTTGCTTACCAATTTGCATATGTTCAAGTTGCCCATTAATACTCTCTAACTTTTCAGCATAAACATCTTTGTAGCCATTGATGAAAGAGAGCTAGGACTTGGGTGTAACATGTACTCTTCTTCGATATCTAAAACATAGTATATTTGCAATGTCAACTTAGCACATATTTTTTATATGTACAGCCACTTGATTACTTCCAATGAAACAAGGTTATATAAAACAAGTCTTTAATTCATTCAAAATAAAATTTGTTCATGATGCAAACCCTTATTTCCAATTACAATATTCTTATCCGCATCAGCAACGTTAAAAACTGTTAAATGGTGTGAATGAAGATAATGGTATTGAAAAATAAGAGTAAATATTTTTCATGGCATTTGCATGTATAGCGAATTTAGTTTTCTATTAACCTTAAAAGACACTAGTTGTTTCACATAATACAATGAATTTTAAAAACACTACCAGTAGCAACACTTTTGAGATTAACTATTGCATGAATCTGTGAATCTGAATTTGTACAAAATATTACCTTTGGAAATAATTTTCGCATGTTTCTGCAACTACATCATGAAAGAGACCCATGGTTTCCACTATTTGTGCTTTAACTGATGCAGAGCAGACCATATTAAAGTCTGAAAGAAAGTAACTGGCTACAGCTACAAGAGCTTCCTTGGGCCATCGACTGAACCAGTCCATGGTGCATCCTGATATGAGACCAGGAAATTTCAAACAGCGTGCATGGAATTTGTTACCAACCTAAGAAGAGGAACACTGTTAATTTACAATGACATTTAATTAGGTCAATCAAAATGTTTAATTCATATGAACAACTAAAGAGTATCCTTTTTTTCTTGCCATTTTTTTTTTCTTAGAACACACTCTCAGTCTGTTTTTTTTTTTTTGATGAATTTCACACATTCTATATTTCCTGAAATTTGGAGGAAGTTCATAGCAAATATAAATGTTGCTTAATATATCAAAAGTTCAATTATTTCAATTTTCATTAAATTATTGTTTTTCAAGCAAGAATTTCATAAAGATATATTCACTGATTTTTACTAGGAAAGAATATGCCAGGAGGAAAAAAAAAAAAATTCCTTTAATATCTGACAAGTTTTTTGATTCCTTGATGACCTGATTAAAACCAAGTATTTTGGTTTTAGATTCTGACAACTGTACTATTATTTTTAACTCAGCAATTACAACCTGACTTCAGTGACCTTTTATGTATCTTCAAATCTGATTGAAAATATAAAGCTTGAATAATCCTGTCACATCTTATAAGATTGTTTGCTAAGGTAAGAAGGGAAGACATATGAGGAAAAAAAACCCCTAAACTTACTGGAAAAAAGCAGAGGACAACATGCAAGTTCTTCTTTGCCCGAGATAAAAAATATTCATAAAGATTATCAAAGGTAGGAGGACACCGAGGCATCTCTCTTTTCATCACAGGTATTAATGCTTGGGTCATTTCATCCAACTCATCCCGAGCAAACAAATTGGAAATCTTTTAATAAATTTGAAATTTATAAGAAAATAAATTGCATGGATGAAATTTTCATAGTTTACAAACATTTGTTTGTTTACATCTGTATCTCTCTCTCTGCACATACACAGCTTAGACAGATTAAACCACCCATTTATCCCTGATTTACACTTCATGAAACTGCATTAAAAGCTAGGAATTCTAACTCCAGAAGAGTGAAGTTCTTGACTAGCCAGAGAAAACTCATTCAATAAAGTCTAGTTTCATACCCATCACAGCCCCTTATCTTTTCCTGGCTTACACTGAAATAGTGATAAAAGAACTCGAAACCAAGTGCACTCTTTATCTTAGAAGTTGAGATAGAGTTAATGATTATCGATTCTACAATTAATTACCAAAATAAATAGAACAAATTCTGCAGTTTGTTATCATGTTAAAGCTCTCACCTCGCCTGAAGACAGCAGATTATTAACATACTCCTCTTTATTTCATTATCAGTGAAAATAAAAGTGATGCCCTGTCCTTCTAGTCCAGCTGTTTTATACAAAATTTCTAAATCTTCTGACAAATTGCTTAAATTATAGGATCTAGAAAGAATGACAAGCATTACCTGTTAATTCAAAACTGAAAACATGGCTATTTTCAGATTAAATTCATCTTAAATTTAATCCAGTGATGTATATAAACCAGATTAAAAATTTATTTCTTCCACATTTTTAAATGGTGACAAAATGAAACAAACAACAAACATGATGTTAAAAACATGAGAGTATGACTTTGTAAAGAGAAAGCAATGGTATAAATTTGAATTATTTTTTTTCCCCATGTCTTACCTAGTAATCTGAAATATTTTGTAGCCAGCAATAATGGAGGCCAACCTTGAAAGACTTTGTTTTCCAGAACCACCAACACCAACAAGTAAAGCATTGCCATATGGTGTTCGAATTATTCGAGAAATCTGGGGGGGCGGGGGGGGGGCGGGGGAAGAGAGCGGGGGAATAAATAAAACATTATTACTCATTGAATTGAAAATAATAATTAGCAAAATTTAAAACCTGTTATATTCCAGAGTTTACTAGAGTACAATGTAGATTATTAAAAGGACTATTCACAGGGAAATAAATTCTGTCAAAAGAAANCGGGGGAAGAGAGTGGGGGAATAAATAAAACATTATTACTCATTGAATTGAAAATAATAATTAGCAAAATTTAAAACCTGTTATATTCCAGAGTTTACTAGAGTACAATGTAGATTATTAAAAGGACTATTCACAGGGAAATAAATTCTGTCAAAAGAAAGCTTGTATATTCTGTTGGAAGCTTTTTAATGAAAAAGTTGCACATAAGACTACAGGATGATTAGAATTAGATATTCATTGAATCTAAATAGAGGGCGATATTTTGAGCTCCATTTTATGTTGAAGTAACCATCCCGAATGTGTTAAAAAAACCCAGATTAAATAAAAATGTTAGCTAGAAGAATGAACATACTACATCCCTAATTTTAAATCTGAAAGACCTGGACACATTTAAACTATCATTTAGTGTCACATCCTATTTTATCCATCTATTTTACTTTATTCATCCTATTTTATCCATCCTATTTTATTTTATTCATCATATCTTCCTTGGGTTTATTGTAAGTTAATGCACTACTAGTTTTAAGATACAGTTTGCTTTGCTCCTCAAGTACAAAATGTAAAAGATTGGCATCCCCAACAACCCTTTAAATTCTATCGATGTTCCCTTCTAACAAATTTTGTGTTTACACACAGTTCCCTCTGAGTCTATCCAGATAACTATATTAAAATATAAGTCTAAATGTCAAGTTATTGGGGTGACTAAATTTATTGTACCACAGTGACAGCAAGGCTCCTTTCTACTATATAACTGCATATCCTGGATATTCTAGTTAAAATGTACCAACAGAAATCAAATATGAGAGACTTACGATGTTTTCTGAAAGTCCCTTAACATCACATGAGCTGTATTCAAAAATAAGTTACTTTTCTTTTGTTTAAATGCAAAGCAAAAAAATAAAAAAATTTCCTTCACTTGACGGCAACTAGAAAGAAACCAACATCTCCTTCTGATTTGGTTTCCTGTGGCCTCTATGTGCCTTGAGTAAAGAGCTCATCAAGTTACTACTAAGCTACACTACTTATTAAACCTGAGAAACCCCGCTTCCAACAAATCTCATACTTAGCCTTTGGGGGTTTTTCCCCCTTGTGAAGCAGATTCTGACTTCAGATTTTTTTTTTTTTTTAATAGGGCTGCAACTGACTGCAAACTGAGATTTTCCTCTACACTACCATACTGATTCTTCTGCAGCCCTGATTTATATTTCTTTTCACGTTGTTCATTCAGTCAGAAACTACATCACATTTGGTCACTTGTCAGGCACTTTGCAGTATTCTCTGAATTCTTAACAAGTAAAAATCATTCTATACACAAAATATAACTGTAACTCCTAGTTACAGTTTTCTAGTTCTAGAAAATGACTAGACAAAGATGTCAAGAAAGTTTGAAGATGCAGTAGCTTTTAAGAATGTGCTCTCTAAGCACAGCTTGACCAAACCACAGTAGCAACAATTAAACTAAAAAACCAGTAACTCCCAACCTTAATAAGATGTGTCATTGCATCCTTAAAAAATACCAGATCAAGAAACGATCCTCTCATACATTCATTGTACTGACTCTGATACATTTGCAATCTTTCACAAAGGCATTCAAAGCTTGGAATCTGGGAAAAAAGAAAGGAAAAAAAGTCAGCAACAACTAGGTGGCCCTTCAGAATTTAAAACTGCACTGATCCTTTTTAGAAATAGAGTTGTGTATTGGCCATGAGCAATGAAATTATTTTCTTAGTTCACTGTGGAGATTAGAGCTGTGTTTAAACAGAAATTTTCTATTAATGATGGGGTAAAAGAAGGAATAAGAAGAATAGGAATGAATTAACCACATTAAATGGCATTATTAATTTCAAATATCTCTGAAGTGATTTACTGTATACTAACCACAAAAATCTATATATATCTTCAACAAAAAAATGTGGTAGGTTATCTAATTTCAGTAGATTTCAGTAATATAGCATACTTAATAATTAAAGGAAAACTTAGTAGTTTCTAGGGTTTTTCTTAGAGTTCCTAGTAATTTAGGTGTAAAATAAAATACCTCCTCATAAATTTTTGGTGATTTAAACACAAAATCTTCTGGTTCATCACCAGTAGGTTCAGGCATCTCCTGTAAAAAGTCTACAAAATATGGTTCATCTTGGACAACTTCTGTTTAGCCTTTATCCACATATTCCTCAATTGCTTTAGTAACAGTTTTATCAAACCAGGCTGTATCTTCAGGAGTAATAAATCTAAAAAACATAAATTAGTACAATTTTTTAAAATGTTATTTCTAGTTATATAAAGAAAAGCAGAATAATTAAATGCTAAAACATACTGTAACATTTCAAACAAAAATACATATTAGGCAATATGTATTAGACTACAGTCACAGAAATGTATTAGGCAATATACACGGAAATGAAACATTACTAAAGTATAATAGTTATTAACATAAAACACAGAAACAACTTGACTTTCCAACTTTCTCCTAAAAACGAGCAATGACAGACCATTTATTTTCTCAAATGAAAAAAGGATGAAAAGGGTTGAAGAATTTCACAAATAACCATGGCTAAGTGACCTTTATCATATTTCAGCCTGCAGCAGAATATTATAATTTATGTTATTACAGTATTGCCTATGAAACTGCAAGAAGATAAGAAATAGAGAAAGAAGGAGAGTATGTCACTACAGTCAGATTTTATTCTAAATAATTAAGTGGAGTGAAATACAGAGGGGGAGGGAGAAGAGTAATGCAGATTGGAGTAAAATAAAGTCTAATAAAACAAATCCTAGCAACTACATTTCATCATTTCAACAACTGTATCTGTTCCCATTGTGAGGCTCAAGATGGCTTTAATACAGATCAAGGTTTTTGGCTACTGTGATTATCTGAGAAGCAATCAAGCAATCACCTTAAACTATAAATTAAGTTTTAGACTTCCACAACCATGTTGAATTCTGGTCATAGCAGCTAACACCAAAGCACTTGCCAATTCAAAGCTGTCAGAGCTAATTAAAAGCAAATGCAATATAGTATGTCCTCTTGTATCCACAGGAAAACATTTTTCAGACCTTTCACTTTGTAATAGCTTTAAAAAGGAAATGCAGTGTAATAAAATAAGCATACATATTTTAAAAATAAACATCTAGTTTCAATGCTTTAATTGTAAAGTATTAATTTTATAAAAATTATTTTATAAAAGTTACGTCCTTTCTCAGGGCATCAGAATAAGCAGGAATTATATTAATGAAATTCCACAGTAGTTGAGACTGTATGAGAAGTCTCAAAGCCACAAAAATATTACCCAATCACATACAACTCATCTATATCTGTTTTATGAAAATTTTAAACAAAGTTTAAAGAAGATAGACCATTTTTTAACCTCAGGCATGTTACACTTCTGTCTGTGAGAAGATCAAAACAATTTTAAATTATTTTCTGTGCATCAATTTAGGACACTATAATCCTCTTTTTTACAGAGAAACTGTCTGAATGTAGTCAAAGAGAAGTGAAAAGAATGGGAAAAAAGTATATTAAAACATAGAATATGCATATATTTTGGAGTTCTCCATGCAATTACTAGTCTAATTTATCAGTATACAACATGACATTTGTTGGATAATACTCCAATGCAGAAATAGAAATAAGACAAACTTTTTTCATATTGGCCTAAAAAGATGTATCATATTAAAAAGTTTACAGATGCATCAGCATAAATAAAGTAAATGGCTAAACCTACTAAATATAAAATGTTATAGTTATACCTGTCAGCAATTACTCTGGTACATTCATGTTTAAAAAGTCTTAGGAGGACAGTACTGCTATTGCATTCTTCTGCCTTTATAGTTAACATTCCTTGCCAAATTCTAGAAAGGTCTCAAAGATTGAAGATATAGTGGAATTTAGATGGTGTAGGCAGCATCTTTGCCTGAAGAAAATATTGTTAATATTCAAAATCAGTAAGATTTAGGAAGAATAAAGAATAATAGAAATTATAATTTTAATTAATAACACATATAACATAATAACACTACATTTCACACATAATACTACGAGCAAACTCTAAGAAGACATCAAAAATATTTCATTTGTTTGGAAGTAGGATCTAGCACTAAACGTAAAAAGCCAACTTTTATAACATACAGGTTTTTTCATATGTTGCCCTGGGCTTTATAAATTAAAAATTTTAATTTATGAAGAATTTCACTCCCCGTTCCTTAGCTACAGTGATTAAAACTTCAAGTATCATGAATAAAACTATAGGAATATCCTTTAATCTCTTCTGCATGCTGGAATCTGATATTTCCTAAATTGTCTCTCCAAAAGTTTTCAGCCCATCATTCTTTTGATTTTGTTTGTTTGGTTGGTTTTCTTTATTTGGGCTTTGTTGGGTGGGTTTTTTTCGTTTGTTTGGTGGTGGGGTTTTTTGTTTTTTCCTCATTATAGTTATGTTCTTAAAGACTATGTGCCTAAACTACACTAACAGGCCCCCTGTTCAGACTGATAAAATTTTCCCTATAATTGATACCTTTGTCCACTGCCACAATATTCTGCTTGTTGGGACCAATTTTTTGACCATATCACATACTTCAGGGTTGAATTTTCTACAGGAATGAAAGTATCCACAGCCAATAATTCCTGAAAAGATAAAACGCAATACACCATTAATCACAAGTTGTAGGATATAATAAGGTAGATTGAGAGCAACACATATAAGTAGTTATTTAAAACATTAAATTGCTTTCAAATTACAGATGAAATTTTTTTTTTTTCTCTCTTGTCCATGGTTTTTCTGAACTGGTGTAGAAACAACTGGTGGTAACTGCTGACTAATGTATACTATTGACAAAGTTGACAGAATTGGGAACTTTATCATCAGAAGGCTTTCCAGACAGTTGAGATGGAATAGTAATAATAATAGTAGTGCTCATATTCTCCCAGAAAATGCCATTAATTTCTTATTATTTTGTTTGCTCACAGAAAGACAAGCATTTAAATAGCTTAATTTCTCTTTCATGGCACTGTTTTTGCTGTAATACAGTTTCAGTTGTTTCAAAGAATCACAGAATGTTAGGAGTTGGAAGGGACCTTGAAAGATCATCTAATCAAACACCCCTGACAGAGCACTGGAAGCACCCTGAACATGGATGATGAGAGTGAGAAAGAGAACATTTTTTTACATTTTAAGTCAATTATGAAATAAAAAATGATAGTAAAACAAGAAAAAGAAGTACCAAAAATTTTGTCTATGGATGCATTGGATGGCAATGTACAATTGAATACACAAAACTGTCTTTTTAAACGCTGGGGAATATCATTACGGCCTCCTCCAGGATGTATCATTGCTGCTATTAATTGTACATCTACAATTGTAGTGAAGTCTCCTGGTTTATCCAGGCTGTACATTCCTTTCATTTCCATCATCTGACGAACAATTTCATTTGTTACCTGTAAGTTCATGCAAATTGTACAAATTAGAAATTCAAACAAGAAAAAAAAAAAAACATAGCCCAATAGTTTAATTTCTTCTTGAAACACTATCATTAATTCCCACAGAGGGGTTTTCACTTGAATCTAAACTCAAAGGCTCATTTCCCTTAATCATCTTGGTGGC
>VXBZ01006813.1:0-10052 GCA_013399135.1 Heliornis fulica
GATGGATGGATGGATGTGGCAAGGGAATGGTTTTCAGTGCATAATAAATGCAAAATGAAGCTCCACAGAGACACATAAACAAGGCTTGGCTTCATGTGTGGTATTATTAATTTTGTCAATGCCTTCTGTTCACAGGGAGACATTGGACCAGCAGGGCCCCTGGGACCACAAGGAGACAAGGGAATACAAGGAGACAAAGGAGAGAAGGTAAAGTACTTGCTTTTCTTGGGGCATACTTTTTGGGTGGAAGAATTTAGTTTGTATCCACAAAGATCACTCTGAGGCAGATGGAATTCTATCATGTGCCATGCTGACAAGGAGCAGAAAAGTGTCAAAAACCAAAAGTAGAGGCTTGTCAGAAAGGAAAGTCAAAAGCTCCTTGAAAGGAATTCAGAGAGAGATCCAATTGCCCATGTTCAGCTCACCCATCTGCCCATGGTTGAAGAAAATGTCTAGGATCTGCTCTGTCCTCTCCTGCTAGCTTCAAATGTGGGAATTTATGTCAGGAGCTTAGAAGCTGCTGTGAGGAGACATTGAAGTATTGAATGTCTCCTCACAGACATTCTGTGAGGAGACATTCTGTGAGGAGACATTCTGTGAGGAGACATACTCTTCAATACTGTCTACAGTATTGAAGAGTAATGTCAGTGGTTACAGTGAGGACAGGAGCAGGTTGACCCTTGTGAGGGCTCCAAGGTGGTGGTGGAGTGGAGACTGCTAACAGTAAGCATGGCATATAAGACATGGTCCAAGAAGTGAGATAGTGTAGCAAGGTCATATCACCACAGCTGGTACATGGTGAAGAATTGATAGAAGATAGAAGAACTATGGTCAGGATCAGCAGGGTTGGGATGGGGAAAACAAGGTACATCCTTGGTTCCTCAAATAACACTCTAGTGAAAATTGGCCCTCCACAATAATATCTGTCAGAGGTGGCAAGGAATGTTGTCAGGAGAGGAGAGGGACCATGTGGCAGCCATAAGGCAAACTTGGAGGTTGTACCAGCACAGGGTTTAGCTCTAGCTCTGTCTGTCATACATAGGGTTGCTGAGAGGACGGGCTCCTCAAGCATTACACTGAGACATACATCATGACAACTTCCAGTACCTCAAGGGGGCCTACAAGAAAGATGGGGAGAGGCTGTTCAGTAGGGCCTGTTGTGACAGGACAAGGGCTGATGGGTTTAAAATAGAGGGAGGGAGATTTAGATTGGAGATTAGGAAAAAGTTCTTTGCTGTGAGAGTGGTGGAGCACTGGAACAGGTTGCCCAGGGAGGTGGTGGATGCCCCATCCCTGGAGATGTTCAAGGCCAGGTTGGATGAGGCCCTGAGCAAGCTGATCTAGTTGGGGGTGTCCCTGCTTCTTGCAGGGGGGTTGACTAGATGACCTCTGGGAGTCCCTTCCAACTCTAATCATTCTATGATTCTTCTATGATCACTATTGACTTTTGCAGGGCAGTCCAGGTTTCGGCATTCCTGGTCAACCTGGGCTGAAGGGAGACCCAGGCGACAGGGTGAGTAGGGCAAAACACTGGATGTGGGAATGGGAGGGGTAAGGAGGCAGATTAGGTGGTCACCTGATGCATGTGAACTTTCTGGCCTTCACACCTGAGGAAATTAATACAATGATGGTGACAAGGAGCTGGGATATCACTCAGGCTGGTAATCCTGGGGTGGTCTTGTATGATGGGCTGCTCAGCACTGTCTTCCAGAGTCAGGAGCACCTCCAAAATGCAGAGGTCATGAATCTGAAAGAAGCACAGTCAATACTCAACTAGTAATGCTGCAAACATCAAAGCCAAGGAATCCCCATTTCCAGTGTTTGTGTCCTGAAAATGAACTTTATCTTCCTGACTTTTGTGCCTAAGAAGGTGCAAACTTCTGGTGGCTCCCACGTGAGTTCACTGATGCCTGATGTGGGTTGGGTTAATGCTTTGGTGGTTCCTCCTATGGGGATATTAATAGCCCTTTCCATTTTAAACCACCTGAAGCTTGCAAAGACTAATATCTTTGAGGTCCTCACCCCTGTGTTATGTCAAATCTGGTCTCCATTGTACTAATGGCTTCAAAAGTGGGGAAGACAAATACATATAGAGAGTGTGTGCTTACAGCATCCCCTCTTCTCCTAGGACACCATCTGTGTTCTCTGCATTTTACCACATGCTTTCAGCTGCTGCTACCTGCAAAGAGCACCTTTGCAGCACTGGGGCTGAGTTTTGCACCATTTAGATACCACAGAGGACCCTCACCTGAAATTATTCTACCTGTATCATTCTTTCCATGTGACTAACAGTCTGTATTTCTGCAGGGAAATGTAGGTTTATCTGGCAAACCAGGTCAGAAGGTAAGTCTATGTGGTGATTGCAATGCATAAAGCATTGTCTCATGACTGATATCTGTGTCACCTAAATCATCTTTAAGAATAGACCATGGGGTCTATTCTTAAACCACATGGAGTGTCCAAGAGCTGAAAGGTCTGAACAAATTCCACTTTGCTGGGGTCTCCATATGACCCTGAATAGAAAACCCACAAAAAAAGATGCTCTTGAATCATTAATGAGGGTTTTAAAAAAGCCTACAAATCCTGGCATGTAGGATTCCTTCCAGCAAAGGTTAGAAAATGGTCAAGAAAAGTCTGGAAAACATCCCAAATGTGGTGTTTGTTCAGTGAATCTGTCCCGCCGTGTACATTTATCAAACAAAATTGCTCCCCAGGCCTGGCTGAATGACCATATGGATTTGAGAAACATTCTGACATGATACAGTGAATGGGATATTGAGGCTGGATCAGCTTCATGGGCAGGGAGAAATTGGATGTCAGAAGAGATAAATGAGCTGCATCCAAGGGGTCAGCAAGGGGTGTTTTGGGTTGGGAGAAGGTTGAGTGATGAGGTGGTTGAGTGATGAGGAAATTTTGTTGCAAAAAAATAAGCATAGCAGATACATAAGTACCCATCCATGAGAGCTCAACTGATTTTACATGGAAACTCCATGTTTTAGCATGTTTAAGACCAGGTTGGATGGGATTTACGTACCATGGGCTAGTGGAGGGTGTCCCTGCTCATGGCAGGGGGCTGGAATTAGGTGGGATTTTAAGATCCCCTCCAATACAAATCATTCTATGATTCTGTGAACTGAGCCTGTGTCCTCACCATGCTCTCAAGACTAGACCCATCTCCTGGGTCTCTGCTAATGGGCTGCCTCATTTGAGCTGCAAAGCTTCCTGAAGGTGGACAACCTCAGCAGAGTCTGTCCCACAGTGCTGAACATGGATTCTGGATGGAATACATTAGTTGGATATTTTCTAGCTTAGCCCACTAAGCAAATGTTATAAATACAGCTCTTTCTGGGACAGGACAGATGCTCTGAGTGCAAGCTCAAGGAAGGAGTGTAGAAGCAATTGTATGGCCATGGAGTCTGGCATGATGTCTTACTGTGGCCTACAACTTCTAAAATATAAGGACTATAAAATTCAGAAGAGGAATTTAATAACAGTCTTGTTTTCTTTAGGGGGATATAGGTCTGAAGGGAGAGAAAGGTGAACCAGGATTACCTGGGAAACCAGGCAAGACCGGACTAAGAGGTAAAGATGTAAGTAGAAGCTAACAATCCAGTCAGATGGTCATGGTCAACCCCTTGGTACACCACTCTGTACCAAGCTAACAGCTCCAGGATACACCCTTGCAAGTAGGAACAAGTGACAAGATGGGACAAGCTCTCAACACCACAGTGTGGTCAACAGATGAGTCTGGACAAGCTACCTTTAATTAGGCAGGACAGTTTGCTCACTAATGAATATAGTTTCTTGTTTGTTCTGTCCACTCCTCCTAGGACACAAGTGAGGAGGTAGATCCTCTGCAGATGGTCTCTGGGCCATGTTTCAGTCCAGGTGAAACAAGCCTGTAGCACCATGGTGTTTGTGTTACACTGCCTGGACTTGGCATTTCTTACTTTTTATTCAACATCACACTCATGGATCATTGAGCCACATCTGCTTGACATGCAGGGACCTAGAAGGGTGTGTAGCTACACCAGCCCTGGATGGCTCACTTTTTGTCTTAGGGCACAATAGTTTTCCCTCTTACAGTCAAGAAGGTGGCCCTCAGAAAAGCATCATAACTGGCTTTAGGAAAGCCTCTCCTAACCAGTTCAAAGGTTCCTTCAGTTCAAAGGGATGAGTTGATCCTTGAACATCAAGTGGAACAGGATCACCAAGGGAAAGCTTGGGAGGAGGGGGGGGGATCTGAAGTAATTTTTCTGATCCTGAGGCTCTGCTGCCCAACACCCTTGACTTCAGAGTCATTGCTGATTTCAGAACAAATTTGTTGGTTTCAGAGGTGGGGAATTAGGCTTAAAAAATAATTGGTCACAGGTAGAAATGTAACCTGACACTTCTGCATTGTGTTGTAGGGAGAACCAGGGAAAAAAGGCACCTCTGGGACCAAGGTAATCAACAGGAATCCCACATCTTCTAGAGTTATGTAGGTATCAAACCCAACAGGCTCACAGCCAGAGATCTGGGTGCAGCAGCTCCTCGAGCTGCAGTGAGTGAAGGTCTCTCCATCCCAATATCTAACCTCCAAGAGCAACCAACTGCTCAAGAGGTCCTGGGAACAATCCAAAAAAGGGATGTCCTATGTGAGAGGTGACATCTTGTGGGTTTTATAGCTCTTGGTAGATTTTTCTTCACCCCACATAGACCTTTAACACCCTCAACCCCCCTGGGCAAGGCATGACTCAGGTTAGTTAAGCAGCAGCTGAAAAATAACATGGTTTTTTATATGTTTTGAAGCTGACTCCTGCTCATTTTATGTCCTGTTTACTTGTCCTTAGGTTAGATGAGACTACGAAGAACCCTCTTCATCTCGTCCTTGGCTTTTCTTTCTCTTATTTTAGCTTTGGGTTTCATCTTCCAAAGCTAAAGACTGAAAGAGAAAGGCCTAAAAAAAGCTTTTAGAAGCTCCTACTCCTCTCTTTTAGGGAGAAGCTGGTGTTCCTGGAGAACCAGGAGAGAGAGGAATCAGGGTAACAACTGTTGTTGTTTCAAGTTTCTGTCTGGGTGAGTGGTGGGGAGTCAGGGGAGGCTGCTCTGCTGTGGGTCTGTGAAGAAGGGGAGGACTTCCTTCTCCAGTCCAACAAGATTCCCCAAACAAGATTCCCCAACTGATTGCGTCCATGTGTAAATATTTCTTTCCTGACTGATAAATCATAGAGCATTTTTCTTGTTTATTTTACTTTTTTGAGTAGATGGATGTAGTCAGAAAACAACTGATTGCTTCTCCAAATCCTTTCTTGCAGGGTCCACCTGGACTCCCAGGACGACCTGGAGAGCAGGGGATGAAAGGGGATACAGGACAACCTGGAAAAAATGTAAGGCAAGCCCTGAAAAAGCACTTGAGAGAGGGAGGACATGAGATGTGCAATGTCCATCAAAGAAACAACTGTATTTTCACAGAACATTCTTTCTGCCTTACAGTCCAGGAGGCAGAGAAAGGTCTCTCCCTCTTTCCTGGGGAGGGGGGGGAGTGTCTCCTCTTCAAAGGGAGGATGAGGTCTGTTTCTCCCATCTTGTTTGATGAGCACAGGATTAGCATGACTGTGCACTGAGGGTTTCTGAGTGTGCAGAAACTTCCCCCAGCCCCATGCTGCTGGAAACAAAATGTTTAACACTGTCCCAGTTGGGTGAGGAAGGGAAATGATGCACTTGCACTCTGCCTGTCTCATCTTCTAAGAGCTTTGGACAACACTGGCTAAAACCAGCTACTTTGTCAGGGGTCTAAAGGGTGTTTGTACAAACTTAGTGGAACTGAGCAGCTGACTGTGGGAAAGGCCCTAATCACAGAATCACAAGGTTGGAGAAGACCTTTAAGATCATTGAGTCCAACCTTCCCTGTCCTCTCCTGACCCATCTCCCTGAGCACCTCATCTCCCTGTCTGTTAAATACACCCAGGGGTGGGGACTGTCCCACACCCTGACAGCTCTTTGGGGGAAGAATTTCTTCCTAACATCTAATCTGAACCTGAATGAGCTTACCCACTGAGGAAGAGGTAATAATCTCATCTTTTATTAAGTATCAGAACTCCTGCACTGGAGAGATACTGAAACCCAGATTTCCTTAGCACAACTGCTCAAAGATGGGCTTGTTAGTCCTTCAGATGCTGAGCTGGCAAGAAGAAGGGAGACTGCTGGGCCCCCCTCCCCTACCATGGCTTGTTCTCATCCTGCCTCTCTCTCCACCTACTAGAGAATCACTGGAGAGGAGGGAGACAAGAGAAAATCTGTAGGTTTGCACATTCCTATTTGTAACCTTGCACAAGAGTCTGTTTGGGTCTAAAATATTGAATTGTACCATTTAAATATTGAACTAAAATATGGAACTCACCATTTTTGGGGGGAATGGGGCTATGGTGGTGTTGTATCTTCACAGGGTGAACCTGGACTGCCTGGGACTCCAGGAAGCATTGTGAGTAATGCTGAATTCTGTTGTTTTACACATTTTTTTTTGTAGGGGAAGGGATATGTTGAGATTTATTGTTAATCATGAGTACCATGGAGGACACATTGCCAGGACTTACTGCTTGCAGCTCTGCATGTTGTAGTGTGGATTTGCCATGTAGCCTTATCAAAGGTCCAAAGCAGTGCAGGTAGCTCACCTACAGATAAAAGTATGAATCCTATCACAAATGGCTTGTTACTGAAGATGTAAGAAGACTGTGACACAGGAGAACCCAAAAGCTAGCTCTGAACCCATCTGATATGTTTTTCACTACCTGTTATGTAATCAAGGCATCTGGGCTTCTTCTAGTATCAAGACAGATGGATGCCTTCTAGGAAAGTTGCTTAGGCAGAGAGGATGACTCATGCTCAGGACTCTCCTGTGCCTTTGCATGGAGTTTCCCTTTGGATAAAAGGCCCAATATTGTTGGATCAGATGAAGAGAAAGCTAATCAACCCATGTTCATCAAAAATAAGGCTGGAAGAGATTGTGATGGGTCATTCAGGTGATCAGGAAGGTGGTTTTGTACATGAATGTGCAAGGAGGTGTTTTTTCACCCTGTTGGCTTCAGTGAGGGCAAAGTCACCCCAGTGCACAACTGAACCACAGCATTAGGACTGGGAGCCACAACCTCTTGGGAGAGCTGTGCTAGGCTTTATCTTCCACCCCTAGGGAAGTCATTGGTTGGATCTGACTAAGATCATAGAATCATAGAATGATTAGGGTTAGAAGGGACTCCCAGAGGTCATCTAGTCCAACCCCCCTGCAAGAAGCAGGGACACCCCCAACTAGATCAGCTTGCTCAGGGCCTCATCCAACCTGGCCTTGAACATCTCCAGGGATGGGGCATCCACCACCTCCCGGGGCAACCTGTTCCAGTGCTCCACCACTCTCACAGGAAAGAACTTTTTCCTAATATCCAATCTAAATCTCCCTCCCTCTATTTTAAACCCATCACNATCATCTTTGTGGCCTCCTCTGGACCCTCTCCAACTGATCCATGTCCTTCTCATGTTGGGGGTTCCAGCACTGGCCACAGTACTCCAGGTGAGGTCTCCCGAGGGCAGAGTAGAGGGGGAGAATCCCCTCCCTCGCCCTGCTGGCCACGCTCCTCTGGATGCAGCCCAGGATGGGGTTGGCTGCTGGGCCCCAGAGCACATTGTCGGCCATGTTGAGTCTCTCACCCACCAGCACTCCCCAGTCCTTCTCCTCAGGGCTGCTCTGGCGCCACTCTCCACCCAGTCTGTAGTTGTGCCTGGGATTGCCCCGACCCAGATGCAGGACCTTGCACTCGGCCTGGTTGAACCTCATGAGGTTGGCACGGGCCCACCTCTCCAGCCTGTCAGATGCTGCTTCAAAGCAGACAAAATGCTACCAACCACCTTCAGCAGTATGATTCCTGTACAAAACTCTTTTTCTGCCAATTTCAGAACTCAGGACAAGCCAGGAGCAAAGAGTCATTGCCTTCTGTTGATGGATGCCTCTAGCCATATATTGCAGTTCTCTGTTCCCAACCCTACCAACATGCTGTTTAAAACCACCCCATCTTGTGGTTTCAGCCCCATTTTTTAGATGTTGTTAACTACTGGGGCTCCAGTTCTCTCATGTGTTCTGCACTACTTGGATTCTGGTATGTTTGGTGGTGGGACACAGTGATATCAAGCACCCCCTGTTCCCTTCAAAACTGGAAAGAGTCTCATTGCTCTAGGGTATGACAAGATCCTCCTCTGCTAATGCATAAACATCTCACTCCATCATCCAGCCAGGTGGTCTTAGGGTTCAAAAGGCTTGTTCTCATTAATGCAGCTACCTGACCAGCTCTCAAATACCCCCACTAAATGCCCATGATAGAGAAAGACCCAAGCTACACATTCAGCAGCAGCAAAGTGGTGCCTCTGTGATACCAGCTCCATTCTGAGAGGAAACTGGAAATGCAGATGTTAACACCAACATCACAACCACCCTGAATCTCTTACCTGTGAGAGCAAAGAATCTGCACCAGCTCCCCATTAGTCTGAGTCTAGACACAGCAGGTTTAGGTTGTTGACTGATATGGGAAAAAGTAGATGTCTCTGTGCCCATGGATAAAGGCTGACAGAGATAAAAGACACATGGAGGTGTGAGCTTGTGTCAAAGACATCATTGTTCAGTTTTTGAGTAAGGTTTTTTCCAATTTTTTTGCAGATGTCTTCTCTGGAGAACACCATCACCCTGAAAGGTGACAAGGTAAGATCTCCTCCATGCTGGAGAAGATGTGTGTTGGAGCCGAATATGTAATTATTTAAGTAGCATGTTTCAAGTGCAGAGCAGAATTGCTCCAAATTTTACTTAATTCTCTGAGTCCATGAGATACTTATAAAAAAAAAGAAAAGGGCTGGTTTGTACTTGTGGGAAAGATGTTGCTAATCTGCAGCCTGTCTGTGAGAAATAACACACTGCATGATGAAACCAGCATCTCCACTGGGAATTTTAGAGGGTATGAAGAACTGACATGTTCCTGCTGGCTTACAGGGAGATCGTGGAAAGGATGGCTTAAAAGGTGAAAGAGGTCCTCCAGGTCCAAAGGTATGTCCCAAATACATGGAAGCATCTCTCTGTTGGTGCCATTGTGTTGGGCTGGAGATTTCAGATCTCTTCTGACCACCAAAAGATTGGGTTTTCAAAGCAGAGTTTCTGATCTGGGCTCATAAACCTGTGATCACAGTGATGCTGTAGTCCTATAACTTGATTAAGCATGTATACAATGTGTAGGCAGGGAGATGTTTGGGAGACAGATGAGGCAAATTCCTAAAATGTTGAGAGATGTTTCCTTCCTTTTCTTCCAAAAACAAGTTGAAAAGCATGGCAGAAAGTGATAGAAAGATAAAATATTTCTGAAAAATCACATATCTAGATATTTTTATGGGTGGGACCAACTGCTTTATTGAGGAATTGCAGCTTTATTGCTGCAGAAAGCAGCATCAATGGATACAGGAGCATCTCCTGATTGGCACAAGATCTGGGTCTTTGTAAAGGCAAGAACTCATCCAGGTGACACACATGGGCTTTGCCTCAGATGTACCCAGTTCATCTAGTGCAGCCCCACAACAGGGCTCCTTCACCTGGCCCACCTGGGCATGGAGATGCAGCGTGGTCAAGGCCTTCCCGGCGCCCTTCATTCCACCGGAATCTGTTGCTACAGAAACCAGATTTCAGTGAAATGAAGCCCGTCAGAGAGGCAGCTCAGCCCCCACATCAGCAGATGCTCCTTGCCCACCATGGAATTCCCAAACCATTCCAGCTCATTCATCGTTTCATGAATGGGGCAGAGTCTGGCTGGAGGCCTGGAACTAGTGGAGTACCTCAAGGGTTGGTACTGGGAACAGTATTGTTCAGTGTATTCATTGATGACCTGGCTGAGGGAACAGAGTGCACAGCCAGCAGTTTGCTGATGACACCAAGCTGGGAGGGGTGGTGACACCCCAGAAGGTTGTGCTACCATTCAGCAGGATTCAGACAAGTTGGAGAGCTGGGCAGGGAGATATTGAATGGGATTTAATAAGGACAAGTGTAGGGT
>VXBZ01006813.1:31013-44688 GCA_013399135.1 Heliornis fulica
CCAGACCCTACACTTGCCCTTGTTCAATCTCATGACCCTTCTCCCTGCCCAGGTCTCCAGCCTGGCTGAGTCTTGCTGAATGGCAGCACAATCTTCTGGGGTGTCACCACCCCTCCCAGCTTGATGTCATGTATGTTTTGAAGATGCTATCTGCAAGCTTGTTCCTTCAGAAATCTGCCTCAACTTTTTAATCATCATTCCCCTCTTCCATCCAGTTGTCCCAGCAAAGGGAAACCATCCCCTACCAAGCTTAGGACAGCAACTTTCCCTTATGCTCCTGTGAAGTTTTGGTCTTCTTCTGGTAAAGACCCCAAGGAGACCTTCTTGAGCTGTAATCAGAGGTGTTGTCTCAATTTGCTGCTTCTGTGGCTGTTCCACAAATAAACTGATTTTATGCTGCAATCCATTTAGATGAGCTCCACATCTGCCAGCGGAACTGTTCAACGAGGCCCCTGAGACAAAACACTTAATGAGAATGCCAACAGCTGTGAAAGGTCTGGGGCAAACCTCACTCCAGCTTCATTACCTGAAGGAAATCATGAGATAATGTTTCTGCTCCTCTGACTCTTATCATAAACCCAAAGTGAATGGCAGAATCTCAAATCGTGTTGGCTGTGTATGAGAGATCTAAATTGGGCCTCGCGGGGTGGTGGCTGAGTTTAGACATCTCAAAGGCAGGTGGGTCTTGTAGGATCTACCTAGGGAGGTCATAAAAGGACCCACAGACCCACCAGCACAGCTGTCACTCATTGAAAGGTTTATAAGGAGTCAATGGTGCACTTAAAGGGAAACTCAGAAACTGCAGCATCTGTAAACCACACCAGGGCATGAAGATAAGCCCCACATTGGCCTCCCAAAGGCACAAGTTACTCTTGACTGGTGGTCTCTTCCTTCTGAAAGTCAATGGTTTAAGTGCCTTATTTACTGTGGTGAGCCCTCAAATGAGGCAGAAAAAGTCTCTCTGTCCCAGAAACATCCCAGACCTTTGTCCCTTGTTGTACATCTTTGTGGTCACAAGTTGGACCACAGGAGATTCCACACCAATGTGAGAAAGAATTTCTTCACGGTGAGAGTGAAGAGCACTGGGACAGGCTGCCCAGGGGGGTTGTGGAGTCTCCTTCTCTGGAGATATTCCAGACCCATCTGGACTCTGACCTGAGAGACCTGCTCTAGGGAACCTGCTCTGGCAGGGGGTTGGACTCAATGCTCTCTGGAGGTCCCTTCCAACCCCAACGATACTGTGAAATCTGTGAAATCTTTGCACAAGGTCATCCAGCCTCAGATGGCTTCTTCTGAGCCACTCTATACCAACAGGAGGGAGACACCTTTTTGGAGGGATTTGTGTCATGCTGAATCTGGTGCAGATCATCTCTCAAATGCCTGTTGCTCTCATGTACAGAGGAGAGATGGAATTGAAACTTCATTCTGGTTGAATCATTATTCTCTAGTTACTCTAAACACAGGGTCTACCTGTGGTGACACGTGGGTCATCTCAAGCCCTTTAGGGTCTTTGATCCAGATCTGTAGAAGCATTAAGGCAACTAATACTGAATGAGGTATAAGTGAAGAGGTTGGAGAACTCCTTTGAGAACAGAATCATGGAATCACAGATTCTCCTGAATTAGAAGGGACCCACAAGGGCCATCGAGTTCAACTCCTGGCTCCACACAGGACCAGCCAAGTCAGAGCAGGGCACTGAGGGCATCATCCAGATGCTTCTTGACCTCAGCCCAGCTGGGGGCTGGGACCACTTCCCTGGGGAGCCTGTCCCAGTGCCCAACCCCCCTCTCAGGACAGAATCTCTTCCTGACACCCCCCCTGATCCTCCCCTGTCCCAGCTTCATGTTGTCCCCTCGGGTTCTGTCCCTGGTCCCCACAGAGAGGAGATGGGCGCCTGCCCCTTCGCTGCCCCTCGGCAGGAAGCCACAGACCCCCAGGAGGTCTCCCCTCAGCCTCCTCTTCTCCAGGCTCAACAAACAAAGATACTTCAGCCTCCAGACCCTTCACCATCCTTGTTTGCCTCATCTGGACTCTCTGGACATTGTTTTATGTCTCTTTTAAATGAGTTGGCTTGGAAGGGATCTCCAAGCTCATCTAAGGATCCTTAACTGCTGTTGTTCCCAGTGGGATGGTTTGCAGGGTTGGGACTGCACATGTTCCATTTCTATTTGTTGATGGCCATTCCTAACCCCTCTCCATCCTAACAGGGTGACGAGGGCATCGTGGGAGTCCGAGGCCCCACTGGGATGATGGTGAGTGTTGAAACAGCACAGAGGGATGATTTTCCATCATGGACAACCATGGAGACTGGGCTGGAAAAACCCATATAAGCAGAGAAAAAAAAAATAAAATGGGTTGATGCTTTTGAGTGGGAAATGGAGACTTTGGGAACCTGAATTTCAGAGTTGTGTTGGGATGTGAGTGCATAAATCCTGTAGGCAGGGGTGAGACATAAACTGTCATGCTGAGCACTGCTGTCATGCTTTATGATCCTGTCCATTTGGCTGACTCACCTCCAGGATGCTTTTGAAGTCCTCCTAAAATATCACTCCCTCTCTGTTCCTCTTCCTCGGGTCTGCTTGGCTGCGTGAATTTCAGGGTCTTGTTCTGTTGTAAATTCTCTTTTCACTGAGAGGGAACTGACTCAGAGGAGCCACAGATCACAGGCAGTGTTTTGACAAACACATTATTCATTAGGCTGTTATCTCTAATGGAATGAGGCTGTTATCACCAGCAGGATGGGACTTCATCAAGTTCCTTAGAAGGCCATGGGTGGTTGTAGTACCAGGCTTCACCATGGGATCTCACCCTGAAGGGATGATTCTCATCAAGGTTGGCCCTTCCAAGATGATGGTCAGAGCAGCAGTGAAAGGGGATGGCAAAGCCCAGGTTTTGTGCCCTTTGTGGAATTCTTGTGCTCTGTCTCCTCCTGACCCATCCTGTCCATGCCCACCCCAGTTCTGCAGGTGGAAGGTGCCATTTCTCTGCAAATTCACAGGAGATTTCCCATGACCAGTCTTGTAAATGGGTTACACCTTAAATGATCACCGTGGCTTTTCAGCTCTCCAGGTGTGGTTCCCATCATGGCTCAGTCTCCAGAGACTCCCTTGGGGGACATATGGGGATCCCCATCACCCCCATCTAGAAGAAGCCCTTGAAGTAGCCCTTCACCTATTCTCTTTGAGAGGTGGGGGCTGCATCTTATTAATGTTAAGGGTACAAAGAGCAAAACTGAGGGGAGGTGTTGCAAAATGAGGGGGTTTGGGTAAATTTATATATCTGACAAGAGATCCTGAGTTGTGCCCAAGACCCAGTGGTGGGCACAAGGTGAAGGCTCATTTCATGGTCTAAGGGTAGACTTGGTGGTGGTAGGTTAATGGTTGGACTGGATGATCTTAGGGGTCTTTTCCAGCCTTAACAATTCTATGATTCTATGATTCTATGATTTTTTTCCTTTGCAGCTCTTTGACTCACTTTTCAAATTGCTCTCAGGGGAAGGAGAGTAGAGGTACCTGTGCTGGTCCCCCCAGCAGCTTTTCTGAGGTGGAACCTATCCTTGTAGCAGCTCTGCCTTCAAGTGGAGGATGCTTTTTCCCAGCACCAGTATATATCTTCAACACATTGTTTTATTTTCTTGCAGGGCCTAAAAGGATTCCCAGGTGTAAAAGGCAAAAGAGTAAGCAACAATCAACTTGTCTCCACAGTGCCTGTGGAGGAAGTCATCACTGTGGGGAACCTTGCTCTGATGTGTCTGTTAAAACAGTGGGGAACAGCATCTCTTGGGGACAGAATGGGAGGGGACCTGGAGCAGTGTGTGGAAATATGAAGTGGTATTAGCAGCCCCCTGCAATGGCTGGGGTGAGATAAGGTTGTGTGCTGGTTTTATGGATATCTTGTTCTTTTGGGAAGAGAACTTGGGAGTCTGGATGAAGGAGACCCCTTGGTGTGGTCTGGTTTATCTCCAGTGTGTGGGATTGGGTGGAGATGGGTAGGGAGCAGATGTCCTGGAGCATTGGCAGGACAATGACTCCCCACCAGGCAACACATACACCCCTTTCATTTGTATTAATGAGGAGTCTCCTCGGTCCCCTTCTGCTACATCCCACTTGCAACCTTTGGAAGGTGACTGGGAAGAGCTGATTTTCTTCCCAATGTCACATGTGTGTGATGTGACACCAGGGGAGGGATCCACATACAGCTCTGCCACACAAAAGCAGTTTAATTACAGTTTTAAAAGCTGTCTATTCTCCTGTCTCCTCCTGGTCCTCAGAGCCTTCCCCTTCTGCTGCTGTCACCACACACATCTTGAGCACTGGAGAAGGTTTTGAGATGCCATCAGAAATGAGTCATAGAATCATCAAACCACTCAGGTTGGAAGAGACCTTTAAGTCATCGAGT
Organism: Heliornis fulica; assembly: GCA_013399135.1. Lineage (NCBI taxonomy): Eukaryota > Metazoa > Chordata > Aves > Gruiformes > Heliornithidae > Heliornis > Heliornis fulica. Next base: position 35,412 of record VXBZ01006813.1, read on the forward strand.
CCAACCACAGCCTAACCCTGCCTAGTCCACCTCTAGCTCATGTCCTTAAGCACATGTACATGCCTTTTAAATCCCTCTGAGGATGGTGACTCCAACACTTCCCTGGGCTTCCAGTGCTTGACAACCCTTTCAGTAAAGAATTCTTCCTGATGTCCAACCTAAATTTCCCCTGGTGCAATTTTAAGCCATTTCCCTTTGTACTATTGCTTTTTACTTGAGAGAAAAGACCAACCCCTACATCTCTGCAACCAGCTGTAGAACTACCTTGTAGTCCTGCTCTTATGGCTGCTATCTCATGCCCACCATAATAATTTCCACTAACAGCTAATATTTCATACACTCTTAATACAGAATGCCAGATTTGAGGTTGAAATTCCAGAAATCCTGTATTATATAGGACACCTTCCCACCCTAGATGTAGTGTAGGCACATCCCTGCAGCATGAAGATGCCACATCCCATTAGGAGGTTGAAATCCAGTGGTAGCTCCACATGGAGGATGTGCTGAGCATGGAGTTAGGCAAATCACTTCAGCCTTCTGGGTCTTAATGCTTTTGTCAACACAATAAATTCCAGTTGTACACAATCTCTTGTGGTAAGTTAATAACTTTGCAGAGTGCCCAGAGGAACTGAATTACTGCTGTGAAAGATCTTAGTGGTTTGGTGTGCAAAGTGATGGATTGAGCAACATGAGTGAGAAGCTCTCACTGTCTTGTCTTTTTCTTTTTTTCCTGTGTTCAGGGTGATCAGGGACTTCTGGGACCCAAAGGAGACAAAGTAAGAACATTGCAGACTGTGACTTTTGATGGGGTAAAAGGCTTTCAGGATTTTAGATTTACCAATGAGCAGATGGACAGTTACTTAAATGAGTCAATTTTACAAGGTAGAGATCTAAATGGTAAAAAATATTGGTATGTGTTTCAAATATCTGGTGTCCTAATGATTTTTTAGGATTTATACCATTACATGTGGGTGAGTGTAGCCCACCCAGTGTGGAGCACTGGACAAGGATCCCAGATGATGAGGTGCAAATGCCTCTCATCATAGAGGACTTGAAATCCTACTTTAGTACATGGTGTTGTGTGCAGAACTATCCTTGTGCCAGGCCCAAGGTCCCATTGCTAATGAAATCTTCAGGATTTGAGGCTTGAGGGCCTTGTGTTTGCTTCTCTGTGTCCCTTCTCAGGCATCTGTCCACCCCTGGCTTGAAGTTTTCCCTTCTAGTGCTAGTTTCCCTTGTTGCAACTTGTCTTTTCACTGTGTGCCTCCAAGAAGAGCCTGGATCCATCCTCTTTACACTGTGCACCCATGTAGGTAGTGGGGACAACACGTAGATGTCTCCCCCTCCTTCTCATGGGTCTCCACCAGGTTCAATCCATTTTCTCAATGCCACCCTTGTACTGGACACACCAACCCAAAGTCATTTTAACAACTACTCTCTGGGACAGAAAAAAATGTCTCCTGTGAATTATAGGAAGAAGAAAATTTCCAATTATTTTCAGTATAACCAGCTCACCTCAAAACATACTGCAATCTTAAAAAACCCGAGCTGGCTCATAGCAGGTAATGTGAAAATAATTCCCCCAGCACTTCTGGAAAATGCACAGAAAATGCTGAACTTCTGCCCAGTGTTTTGTTAACTTCCTTCCTGGCTGAAATGGCTTGTTAGAAAATGAGTTTCAGAAAACCTACACGATGATTCTGCCTTTGAGTCATGCAGTATTAAATGATTAAGGCCGATTTGTCTCTGAGGAAGCTGCTTTCAAAGGGGACTCGCTCCAGAGACGAATCAATTCTTAATCTGCTTCGTGAAGAGGCCCCAAAACACTTTCCAAGCTGAAGGAATGTATAATGCATTTTCCAAAGGATCCCTTAATAAAATATAAGGTGGAGTGTGAGATAAAACAGGAAGAGGGGGGGGTTAATTGGTTTGGGTTTGTTCCACGTGATTGCAGCTTAACTTTCTTTCTAACTCTCTGTTGATCAATACAGAAGTAACTGCAAGAATCCCAGGGACCATGTTATGTACTGGATCAAACTACAGGATATTTATTCTCTTTTTTGTCCCCAAAACTGATTGAGCCCCATCCTCCCTCCATTAGAGACCCTCCAGAACAGGGAAGCAGGAGGGTGCATTAAGCCAGACACTGATCAGGGTCCTGTGGTGAACACAGAATCACAGATTCACAGAATGTCAGGAGTTGGAAGGGACCTCAAAAGATCATCTAGTCCAACACTGCCTGACAAAGCAGAATCACACAAGAATGTGTCCAGTTTGGTCTTGAATATCTCCAGAGAAGGAGACTCCACAACCTCTCTGGGCAGCCTGGCCCAGGGCTCTGGCACCCTCACAGGGAAAGATTTTCTCGTGACGTTCCCATGGAACCTCCTCTGCTCCAGCTTGGAGCCACAGCCCCTTGTCCTGTCACTGGCTATCACTGAGAAGAGCCTGGATCCATCCTCTTGACACTCATCCTTTACATACATATAAATGTTAATGAGGTGACCCCTCAGTCTCCTCCAAGCTCAGAAGGACGGTGCTCCACTCCATCATCTTGGTGGCCCTGCACTGGGCTCTTTCAAGGAGTCCTGTGTCCTTCTGGAACTGAGGGGCCCAGAACTGGACCACTTTGTCCAACAGATAATTGGATAAAATGCAAAAGATTGACAAAATTTGTGGAATATTGACTGATGTGTGGTTGTTAAGACTCCATCAGCAGCATCAATGCTTTGGAGACACATCCACCAGAGCAGCACCATTTCTTGCATGGGAATAGCCTTGTTGCAGCTTCTCCACTTTCTGAGGAGCAAAATCTCCCTCCTCAGCTGCTGACTTTGCACAAATGTGTCCATGGGTTTACTGCATATCTGTAGCTACTGGCTCTCAGGATAACAGTTTGGGTGTCTGACCCTCCAAAAATTACCTCAGAGGTGTACCCTAAGTGCCACTCACCTTCCTTAGCTACAGCTGCTGTGTCCATGAATCAGGACACCATGAGTAGACCTGTTCACTGAACTTGGATCAGGAACTGAACCTTAGGATCATTCTGGGCACACCTCCATTTCCAGCCATGACATCTAGACTAGTGTAAAGCTGGTGAGGCCCAACGTTTTTTGGAGCAAGAACTCACTGTCAAACCTCAGGACTTCTTGCAGTTTTCTGTGTGCATTCATCATCCAGCTCTTAGTTAACCTTAACAATTAGTGCTGTGCTGTGGAGTACATTTGCCTTCCCTGGTATATGGACCTCAGATTGGGAAAGACTTCATTGCATAAGTGTGAATTACCATTTTGCCACAGTTCCATCCAGTGAGACCCATGTCACAGATCACAGAATCACAGTCAGGTCAGGGTTGGAAGGGACCCCAAGGATCATCAAGTTTCAACTCCCCATCACACAGGCAGGGACACCAACCTCCAGGCCTGGAGCTGGACAAGGTTGCCAAGGGCCCCATCCAACCTGGCCTTGAACACCTCCAGGCTTGGGGAGCCTCTCTGGGCAGCCCCTTCCAACACCTCACCACTCTTTCCATGAGTTCATGTATCACCAGGTGTCTACATCTCACTGTTTCTCCTTTCTCTAGGGTGAACCTATGACTATTTTTGGACCCCAGGGCTATAAAGGCAGTAAAGGAGATGCTGTAAGTTTGACTCTTACTGACTTATTAAGCTGTCTCTTCCCTGGAGTTGATGGCATCAGCACCAAGTATTACTTGGGATAAACACTGAGAACCCCCACTTTGGTCCAGAGCAAGTGGCTGAGAGCTGGGTCCTTCCAGGAGAGGGCCATAATGCAAAAATATCTCTCTTATCTTTCAGGGTGAACAGGGCCTGCCAGGTTTTGATGGAGAGAAAGGAGAGAAAGGAGAGGATGGGCCTGTAGGAGAAAAGGTATGTCTGCATCCTCCATTCCATGTGTCTGCTGGAAAACCCACAGCAGGGACACACAAGCCCAGCTCTTGCCACAGAAAGGGAGAGGATGATACTGGGTTAGGGCTTGGGACTGTGACACACATCAGATGTCAAGTCTGTAGTTGTGGGACCACATAAAATTGGATCACTTGGGGAAAAGTGACTGATCATTTGCTGCAGCACTGTCAGTCTCACATCTCCCTCTCTTTCTCCAAGAGCTACTTCAAACCCTGCAGCCCTTGTGACATTTTTGTTAAGGCTCCTCTGCTCTTACTCTTCACAAGGGGCTGTCCCCTGGGTGGTGGACAAGCAAGTCACCTACTCCTCCATCTGCCCTTTTGCTCTTTGAGAGAACTCTGTGGAGGTCTCAGGTCTCAACCCATCACCGCTCCTCTGTGAGGAATCACGCAACTCTCCCGCTCTGCAACTGAGTCACAGATTAAATCTCCATGTACTAATCATCCCTATTTTCATATTATGGTAATGGGTTTTGCTCCAGAAGTCTGACCCAGGAAAGGAACTCAGCTGAATAAATATAAGTATCTACAACAGCAGCATCCCTGTCTGAGCTAGACATCCTGCTCCTGGTATTTCCCATAGGGACCTGATAATCAAGGTCATTAAGGGTGGGAAACATCTGACCTGGTGTGGACACCCCCCTTGTGAAGGAGCAAATCATGTGTCTTAGCACAGCTGATTGCACTGGCTATGCCCCCAGTAAAGGAAATTCATGGAGATGCTCCCATGGGGGTTACCTGGCTTTTAAGTCAGATGAAATCCCACACTTTATATCATAGGATCATAGAATGAGTAGAGTTGGAAAGGACTCCCAACTGTCAGGTTGCTCTCTAATAAAAAGAAATAAAATAAGAAAGCATCTCATAAAGCAAAAACATCTATTGGCTGAAAACTGGAGAGTTTTCTGGTGAAACACCAAAGTGGTATCTCCACCACCAGTCACTCAAGCAGGGTCTTGTACCTGAGTGTTTTCAAGTGAGAAAATCATCCAGACCCTTTTCTGCTTTTTTTTTTCCTTCAATCCCCATCACTGGGCATCAACTCTTACACAACAGTTTGGAGAGGTTTCTGCTCAGCCATGTCACAGCTGGTGGCTTTCTTCCCTGGCTCTGGCTTCCACAGAGAACTTTGGGCTCTGTCAGGCTGAAGTTTGATGTAGAAATTGTGCTTATTGTCACCTTCTTCAGCATCTCACAATCACAGAATCACAGACTGGTCTGGGTTGGGAGGGACCCCAAGGATTATCGAGTTCCAATCCCCCTGACACAGGCAGGGACACCAACCTCCAGGCCTGGAGCTAGACGAGGTTGCCCAGGGCCCCATCCAACCTGGCCTTGAACACCTCCAGGCTTGGGGCAACCACCACCTCTCTGGGCAGCCCCTTCCAGCCCCTCACCACTCTCTCCATGAAGAACTTCCCCTGATCTCCAACCTGACCCTTCCCTCCTCCAGCTTCACTCCATCCCCTTGTCCCACCACTCTCTGCCCTTGGGAAACCCCATTCCCTCCTGTCCATCCGCTGCCTTGAAGTCCTGGGGGCTTCAGTGAGGTCCCTCCACAGCCTTCTCCAGGCTGAACAAGCCCAATGGATTCCTCTCCTGGTGTCTCTTGGGGGCTTCACTTTAAGAGAAGTAGGTACTTTGAATGTATTTAACAGGGATTTTAAAATTTTAGGGGGTTAAAGGTGAAGCTGGCTCCAAGGGAATGATGGGCCTCTTTGGAACAAGGGGACCAGTGGGACAGAAGGTGAGTACAGTGAGAACTTATGCTAAGGCATCTTCTGCAAAATATAACATGTGAAATCCCCTCAGGGTTTTCTCACAGGGTATAATTCTGTGTTCCCTCTCCAAAATCGATGATTGAAGTGTTATGGTGCTATCAGAGAGCAGAAGTAGCTGCACTTTTCTAGGTGACTCCTAAAGATTTATCCTTTTTTTTTTAAGTAGCAGGTTGCTCTGGCATCTTTCTTGGAATAGTCAATAGTGACTTGCTGAAGTGCCAATATTTAGGCATGAGGTGTGAACTGCTGTCTAAGCTCCATTTATTGTTAATGTAGAGCTCCATTCAGTTGCCCAAATGAGCCATTTGTGTCACCCAACCTACCCCCTCCAATTGCTGCTGCAGAGTCCCCAGAGGTCACCTTGTCTCCTTTCCACAGCTGTAGGTATCTCCTACAGCAACCTCCATTTCCAGAGGAAATGCAGCTCTTCTCCACAGTAACTTGCCACCTTTCCTTGCAGGGAGAACCAGGAGAACCAGGCTTGCCAGGCTCTGCTGTGAGTTGAAGCATGTTTCCTTGCCTTTTGCAAGCCTTGTGTCTGCTTGCACCACTGATCCTCTCCCCATATCCATGTGGGCATCTTGGGGTGGGAAGAGGAGATGCTGGCTCAGTGCTGCTCCACAAAGCCCATGTTCAAAGAGGCTTTGGTGGAAAACCATCCATGAGCAGGGGGGACCACAGTCAGAGGTATGTTTCAATAGGATGTTGCATTTTACATCAAGGAACACATGAAATATGCATTTAGTTATTACTTTTTAATGAATTTAGTGTATTAAAGGGGAACTGCCAGACATGAACAAATGATGTTTCACATTCAAATTGCTTAAGAATTGTGTGAGTATAGGTTGTATGTCCTGTGAGAAATGCATTTATCCTTATGAGACTGGACTACAAGTCACCATGCTCAGTGCTCAGTGGGTGAGTGTTGCTGGCCAGATGGAAAACATTTATGCTGGAGGACCTGGGTAATCTGTGAGTTCACCTTGTTGCCTGAAAAAACTGCAATTGGGGTTACAAAAAAAAAAGGGGGGGGGGGATTTAAAAAGCAATTTTGGTTTGCAAAGCTGTTTACATGCTTTTGAACTTTAAAGTTTCACCTGGAAGAAATCCCAAGTGAAAAAATGGTCTCCAAGGTTATCTGAAATGAGAAAAGTCTCCACTGAGTTCTTTGCATCTGGGAAAGGAGGGAATATGAAGGAAGGAACACCAAAAGGTGACTGGGACTTTTTCTCAGGTCATGGAGATATGAGCATGTTCAATCATTTTAATGCAATATCAGTATTTTTCTTAACCTCTTCCCCAATTATGCCTCTTCATGTGTAGGTGGGTGATTCTCAGACACTACCTGTTCCTGTGAAGGTTCCACAGCCATTCAGTTACCCACTGGTTCAATCAAGTGGATTTTTTTAATTGCTTTGCAGTTAACATTTGAATCCATAGGTGACAACCAGTAGTAGAGCAGGAGTAGAGCAAAGATGTATGTTGAGGCTGCTGAATGCAAAGGAAGCACAGATGGACTGGCCATCCTGGCCAGCAACCATCCAATCATGGTTGGATGATGTTTTCCACTAACACCCACAGGGGTCAGGACATAACACCATTAACTACCAGTAAGTGGTTTTTTTGTCAATCACTATCTGAGGAAAGCAAAGTAATCTTTCTTTTGGAAATATTCAGGGATTCTGCTGGTGCAAGTTGATGTTATCTGAGCTGTGCTTGGAGCTAGACTGAGATAATGGAGCTTGGGTTGGGTCCTTCATTAAATTTCTAAAATTGCAAAAGTCAGAACAGAGCTGGGGCCTTGTTGGAAGAGCCATGATATACGACATCCTGGCTGAAATTCATCTGACCTCAGGTTAGATGTCTGCCATGCTCACTCTCCACAACTGAGCAAGTGCTCAGACTGGTTTTATTGGCAGCTTTAGGGTACTCTTAGAGCATGATTCACATCATCAATTTCTCTGTTAGAACACAACATCCTGATGTGACTTGTTCTCCAGAAGCCCAGGTTTCACTTTATCTTCTAAGTGCTCTGAGATGCTTTGATTATTTTTCCCTATGTTGTTCTGGAGAGGTAGGCTAAGCTGCCTCATGTGTCATTCCCCAAGGTCTCTTCACCCCTCTTCTTGAAGACAGACACTATTCAGTCCCATCTAGCTTTACCCAATCCATCCTATGCAAAGTCTTACAGGTAATGGTTAGCAGTTCTCATTTTCCTTCAGATCCCTCTATTTCCACCTTTCATAACCACAGATTGACACCAACTCATCATCAACATGTGCTGATCCTTTTCTGTCCTGCTGAATTCACTCTGAGCAATTTAACCAGCTGGTAAAAAGTTTTATCTACTTACAGTTTTGATTCAGCTTCATCCAAATTTGACCACATTTGTGTCTTCTCCTTGTAATCATTGTCCAGAGGATTTCCACAGACCTAGTTGACTTTACAACTGGACCTCAAAGCAATTTAGTGTATTCTTGATACTCAAGACACCTCCTTCTCCCTTTTCCTCATTTCTAAATGCACTGTGCTCTATTACACTGATATCCCTGCCATGTTTCACCCCTTTATATTAATACTGTGGTCTGTTTTATGCCTATTAAGTCATCATCTTGATCATGTATTGAGGCTTCCAGCTCTTCTTTATTTCCCATGTTGTGTGCATTAAAATACTGGCAAATTATTCTCCCTAAAACTCTATTATAGAATCACAGAATCATCAAGGTTGGAAAAGACCCTCAAAATCAAGTCCAACCATCAGCCCTACCCCGCTGTAACCTCAAAACCATCTCCTGAAGCACCATATCTACTATTAATATCCCTGTCATTACTCCCTGTTTTGAGTTTCCAGGATCTAGAGTCACCAGTGTGCCTTGGCCCTCTCCATCCTGCTTTGCAACCATCCTCACTAGGTGAACAGCTTGGACCTCAGAGATGTTCTTTATCTCCTCTTGTGAGCTGGGCTCTGTAGTTGACTGGCAGCTCATGGATCATTGCCCTATAACTGAGGACACCAGGGTCTGTGAGGTGACACCATTCACACAGCCATGTGCTCACTCATTGGGTGTTCTGTTTAAACTTACCTGGAGGGTGGGAGACCCATCAGCTCCCTGGACCTCCTGCTTTTGCCCTCAGAACCATTTCTGATGTGCTTCATTCTCCATTTCTTGCCAGAACACATCTGCCAAAGTCCATGTTGGAGCAGAGATATCAGCTTGTGAGTGAATGATAGGAGAAATCTGGAATTTTTTGGTCCACAGTGATGATTGAGACTGACCTTCACAAGGTGTGAAGGCAAAGCCATACACCTGAAGATAAAGCAAGAAGTGAGAACAAGTCAGGTAGGAGGGTTGGACTTAGTCATCTTTCGAAGTCTCTTCCAGCTCCTAATATTCTGTGATTCTGTGATTTTGGTTAACAGTGGGACAATCAGATGCTAAATATGGCCAGTACAGGAATGCAAAGGAAGGTGAAAGGTCACTCACAGAATCACAGAATCACAGAATTGTAGGGGTTGGAAGGAACCTCCAGGGATCATCGAGCCCAACCCCCCTGACAAAGCAGGTTC
>VXBZ01006813.1:56944-71877 GCA_013399135.1 Heliornis fulica
ACATTGTTTGTAAAACACTTCAGGAGTTTGCTGAATAGCAACTAGATTGTGCTGCTGCTTTGAAAACAAGGAAATGAGGTAGAAACTCTGGCAGGATTTTCTTCTTCAATCTGTTATGCTCTGCTGAATTCAGTTTAATATTGCAAACTCCAATCACCAGTGATTGTCCTGCACCACGTGAGAGGCACATTCAATAACACAGAGAATTTAGCTTGATGTGTGGCTGCATCTGACAACCCAGGACTCTGCTGGTAAATACACAAGGGAAAATTGCTTTAAGGCTTTTGTAGGGGGTGGGAGGATAGATATTGGGGCAATTCAGACCCAATTTTGTGTGAAATTCTGAATCTGGATCTCATTAGATCACCTCTTCTGGGTCTCAAACATCTCCATGTCTTAGACTCCCTCACAGAACTTCTGACTTGAGTGGTACAAAGTTGTCTATGTAGGCTTTAGTGATTTTTTTAACCTGTTTTTCCCCCATGCAGAGGACAAGCACCATGAGACAAGTATGCACCACACTCCTTGGAGCCACAAAAAAACCCAAAACCCACCCAACACTGAGTGTGAAGTCTTAGGGAAGAAATGATTAGGGAAGGTTGTGCAGCAAGGTCCACGTTGCACTGAAGGTCAGATGGAACATCTGCATTGTGTCCTGACACATCATCAAATAAAAGCTTGAACTAGAACAGTCTGGTCCATGGTGCAAGGGCACAGAGGATGCTCTGTCTCTCCCACACTGCTCAGGAGCCTACAGCTACAAATGAAACCCACCCAGTGCTCCACCACTGACAGGGTCATTATAGGAAGGACACCCCTCAAACCTTCCCCTAAAGGGCTACAGGTGTAGAAAACCCCTTCCAGACCAATAAAAAAATAGACCACATCCAGCTCCAGACCACAGCAGCAACACTATTCTCCTTTCCCTCGCTCCCCAGGCTCTACCTTGCAATGAAAAATGTATCAAAAGAATCACAGGAGGGAGGAAGGAGCCCAAAGTACGAGGTCCCCTCATGTATGTTTCAAAAGGCTGGAAGTTTTTATGTCAGCTCTGACAAGCACTGCAGGCTCAGAAAGCTGTGTATGAGATAATGAATGGCTTTCGTTTGTATGCTGATTAAAGAGACTCTGAGATGCCACTTTCTACACCCACACTGCTACTTGTCTTCTCCCTAAATTAAAAAAGTCCCAGGGTTTGAGCTGCAGAAGTGTGGCCACCCTGATTTCTCATGTGGGAGGGGTATTGTCACCATCTGCAAACCCTTCTCCTCTTGCTGAGACCCCATTTCTTAAATAAGTGCTGGGACAGACAGAATGTCAGAGAGAGAAAGGTGCCTTCTACCCCCACAACATCCATCCTTTCTGCAGGGAGGGACCATAGGAAACCCCTCGTGGTTGCCCAGGGCAGAGGGGAGAAGGTAAGGTGAAACTTTTCCACTGTGAGGATGACAGATCACTGGAACAGGCTGCCCAGAGAGGTGCTGGAGTCTCCTTCTCTGGAGACATTCCAGACCCACCTGGACAAGTTCCTGTGTGATCTAATCTAGATGATCCTGCTCAGGCAGGGGGGTTGGACTAGATGATCTTTGGAGGTCCCTTATGTGACTCTGTGATCTGTCAGTGATATCTAAATTCCAGAGACCTCCAAGTATCTACTCTTAGTGATGCCCAGCTTGGGCTTTAGGGGAAAACCCCCAACCAGTGGTGTGGGATGTCTCTGGAGGGTGCTTGGGCACTGCTAACTGAGCTCTCTTCTCCCTCTTTAGGGTCCAAGAGGGAGAAGAGGGAGATCTCAGCTCTGCCTCAGGGGACCCCCAGGCATGGATGGGCAAAAAGGAGAAATGGTGAGTATGGGCTGAGCCAGCCTCCCCTCCCAGTGAGGTCCCTCTCCAACCTCTAGCAGCTCAGAGATCTGCACTGGGGCTGGATGAACCCTGGATGTTCCAGGTTGCACTTCTTGGCTCTCTGAATTTTTCAACAATGAAAACACAGAGAGAATTTTACCCCTCCCCAGGGCCAGGCATTGGATATGGACAATGCTGCCTACACTTCTGCCTGAAGGTCTCTCCAACAGCAGTCTGGGACAACTGCAGTGATCCCCATGGGCTGTCAGTTGTTTCATGTAAGACTTGCTTAGGAAAACAAACTCTGGGCCAGCACATCCTCAGCTGTGCTTGGTATGGCAGACCAGGATTAAAACAGTGTTCAGTGCAGTACCACAGCACACAGGGGTAACACCAGCCTGCAACACATGTGCTGGATCAGTCCCTGTGCAGTGCAGGTCCTGCCAAGGCTGATTTATGGGGTTTTTGCATCAGGAGGTGGCATTGCATTAGCTCCATGTGCCAGTGGAGGGTAATGCAATTTCTCCCAGCAATTGCTCCAGCCCCTGTAAGTGAGCATGGATTGAGAAAAATGACCATCATGGTTTTCATTTAGATCATTCTTCCTCTGCTCCTTTTCCTTTAATAGTTTTAAGTATTTGTAATCAACAAATCCAGGGTTTACCAGTTCTGAGCAGAAAATTTTTCAAGGTGTTTTCTCCAAGGAAGCAGAAAACTGTGTTGCTGAACCTCAGCATCATCTTGTGTTCCATCCCCATATTTTCCCAGAGAGGTTGTGGAGTCTCCTCTGGAGACATTCCAGACCAATCTGGACATGTTCCTATGTGATCTAATCTAGATCATCCTGCTCAGGCAGGGGTGGTGGACTAGATAATTTTTCGAGGTCCCTTCTAACTCCTGACATTCTGGGATTCAGTTTTTCAGCACTGGGATTGCAATCCCAGTTGCAGTCTTCCACTTCATCTGGTTCTCAGAGGTTCTCTGAAGGCCAAGTCCACTCCACACCTCCACCTCAGCCTTTGTGGTCCCTCAAAAAAGAACCCTGACTTAAACTGTAGCTTGTAACATCTTTATTGTTTGGAGACCTCACACCCAGCTCTCTGATAGACACATTCTTGCTTCCTCAAACGTGGATGAGTCTGTTCCTTCCTGCTCACTGACCTACTCACAGACATCCCTAGGATTTATGGGAACACATATGAGCCTTTTTTTCCCCACCTTCCTTCCTAGTGCATCCTTTCCTCTCTAAGGGGCACTTCTCCTTGGAGCATTTAATGGTCAATCTACTGAATTCTTGTAATGACTTAAGTGTTTTTAACAGGGTGAAAATGGTCCAGCTGGCCAGAAAGGAGAAAAGGGAGATCCTGGTCTTTCTGTGAGTACTTTAGCCCAAGATCACATCCTATTACAGACACCTGAATAAAGAAAATAGGGCAAACTGCCCCTAAGAGGTGTAGGGGAGGAGGGAAATGATGAGAAACAGATTCATTCAGAGAATATCTGGGAAATGAGAGTGTTGGCCATTACCCAGAGACATCAAATGTGCTCAAGCTGGGGTAGGAGAAGTGCTCTACCATTCCACACCAAACAATTGACCCTGAGCCCATATTTCTCCTCTCTCATCCTCCCCATGATGCTTCAACCTCCTGCTGGCAGACAGGATCAGTGACAATGCCACAGGGCTGATCAAAGACAGAGCAGGAAAGAGCAATGTGTCCTATTTTCCAAGTGATCAGGGAGCTGGCATTGCTGCAAATGCTGCTCCTCTGGGTTTATCTTCTGAAGAAGGAGTATTTGACCCACATGGGTCAGGGCAAAATCCCTGTTGCAGCTCCCTAACTTTAGAATCTCCATCCTGTTGCCTGAGCAAATGCAGTTTGTGCCACTGGACTGATACAAGAGGGTGCTTTCATCTTGTGACCTAATCTAGGTGATCCTGCTCAGGAAGGGGGTTGGACTAGGTGATCTTTCGAGGTCCCTTCCAACTCCTGACATTCTGTGTTTTAGCATGGATGTGAGGGGCAAGGGTGCCAGTGTGTGGGCTACTGAAAAGCTCCCTGCATAGCACCCCAGATTTGTCATCCCTACAAGGGATAGGAGGTATTGGCCATGTGAAGTGCAGTAAGATACCAACTGCTGCACGTGGAAGATGCTCAGCTGACATAGTGACAGTTGGCTGCCCCACAGGCCAGGGAGAGACTCAAAATCCATGAGACCAGATGTCTCATTCTGTGAGGAACATCATTAGCTGGAAAAAAAGACAGGGGAAAAGAATCAAATATGGTGCAGTTACACCTCATCTAAATCCAGAGCTACAGCCCCCCTCCATGGGTCAACCCTGAAGTATGATTTGAGCAGACCCTTTGCATGGGTGCAAGTGACTTGATGAAGCTTCTCAGAGGTGTGGAACATATTCTAGAGCATGGCTTGAAAGACAGTGCTAAAAGGGTGTGAAGACTCACTGAAAGGCCAGCCTGGACTTGAGGTGTGCTGTGGTCCTTATATTTGTCTGGGGATCTCAGCTTCTTGAGGCAAGAGAAGCTGACCAAGATGATTAACAAGATGATTAAGGGAGTGGAACATCTTCCTGCTGAGGACAGGCTGAGGGAGCTGGGGCTCTGGAGCTGGGAGAAGAGGAGACTGAGAGGTCACCTCATTAAAGTTTATAAATATATAAAGGGTGAGTGTCAGGAGGATGGATCCAGGCTCTTCTCAGGGATGGNAGCATATCCATGAATTTGCAAAGAGGGGTTGAGGGGAGAGTGGTGGGGGTGTCATTTCCCTGATAACCCACAAACCTTGAACCACAGGCCTTCTGACACCAAACATACATCTCTGATCCCAGCCATACCCAAGCTGAGATTGTTTCACTTGTGGTCCCCTCCAGTGGGGTAAGCAGAGTCAGGACAGGGCACAGACGATGCCAGGGGTAGAAAATCACCACTGACCTCTGTTTTTTTTCCCCCACAACACAGGAGGAAGAGGTGAAGGAGGTGATCAGGAGCGAAATGAGAGGCAGATGTGGTAAGTAAGCCACCAAGCTGAGCTCAGGGCCGCTGCTCTGACATCTGCCAGCAACTAAATTGGAGCAATTTGAGTGCCAGCACGTGCTGGCTCGGCAGAGCAAATATCACCCCATTAACAGCAAGCAGAGACATGTCTTGGAGATAAGTGCAGGCTTCTGGGCCTCAAGGTCTCTGCCATAATCCTGACCTTCTACTCAAGCTCTTAATTTTTTCCCTTTAAACCCTCTCCCTTCCCATTTCTTCCCCTGGGGTTTTGTCAGTAAAGTTTTCCTCCACGGTCAATCTCCATTTCCCCGCTGATTGGCAAAAGGCAGAGGGGTCACTGGGGAAGATTTGGATCCTCATTTCACCTCATAACAACCTTTTAATTCCTGTCTACTTTGTGGTCCTTCTTGACACACAGACCTCCCCTCTCTGGAAGTGAATAACTGCCAACCAGTGCCACAACAGTGACAAAACCCACAAAATTGGGGCATGGTTTTACCTCAGAATTCCAACATCACAAGGGTATCAAGCTTTTGGGGTCTTGCTTTCCTTGCCCTGCAGAAGTCCAGCTACCTGAGGGAAAGCAAAGATCTACCCTCAGTGCTGCCCCTCTCCCTGAGGTCTTCTCACCTGCCAAGATGCTTCATTCATTAGACTAGAGTCACACTCATTTATGGCTGGAGATGTAGGGGGAGCATTTCAATGCTTTGAAGGAGGAGTGGGGGGAGAAAGGATTAAAAATACACCATGAAACCATGTGCTGCCTGTAAAAGTAAATATTTTGTTGGAAAATCTTATTTACAAATAGCAAACAAATTATGCCCTGTCTGTCTTATGTTTGCAGATTGTGGAGGTGAGTTGGGAAGGATGCTCATGGAAAGGGGTAAGGCTGATAATAACCCCATGATGTTCTCCTTGCCTCAAAACAGCCTGAAACCACAAGTGAAAAGATATTAAGTGCTTTTTTTTTCTGTGATTCAGTGCAGAAAAAGGTCACCAACTGCTTTTTTACCCTGGATCTGGGCAGATGGTGAGGTATTTCTTGAGAGGAATCTCAGAAAACTGTCTCCTGCTTCCACCTGCTACCACGAGACAGGGTCAAAGCAATTACAGACACCCAGCTTTAAAAACTGTATCCACAGGAATTCATGTCCCTGCCCACAAAATGAGGACACCATCCCAAACCATCAATATAAGTTCCAGTGATGTGCCTACACTGCAGCTGTCTATTGATCATTTAAGCTTCCAATGAGGAGACCTAATCCATATGGAGTCTGGAGGGCCAATCTGCTAACCCCAAGTAGATCACCAAGTTCAGTCAGGAGCTTGGTTCCTCCATGTCCTTGTCTACATGTGGGCAAAATATTGAGGGTTTAGGGGGTTTGTGGGAAATTCTGAACCAGGTTCTGGATCCCAGCTGGTCACAGTAGGTTTTGAAGACACTCAGATAAAAAATCCAGATCAAAACCACAGAGCATCAATCTGGGATGGATTCCATCTGCTGGCCCAAATTGGTTCAAAATGGGTTTCCACATTAATTTTTCACAACTAGACTCCACCAGATCTACTGTCCTCTACCTGCAAACTCTGTACATCCACCCTAAAACCAGAACTCCTAAAATATCTCCTCCACTAATGTAAACAAGTCTGACCTGAGAAGAGTGTCAGCTCTCAGCACTTCAGGGGATCTATCTCATGGAGATGCTGGTGGAGCAGAATTTAGTCAGCCATGTAGTTTTGATTACAACTCCATCCCAACTCACACTTGGGAACATGTCCATGTAGTCATGGAGACTTGTGTTCTGAGTAAGTTTAGTGAATCCCTTGCTCCCTTCCTTGAGAAGACAGTAGACAGTATAATGCCCACTTAATTGCTTGCCCTTCTCAATAGTATACTTGATTTGGTTTCCTACCTTGCCCCCATGGTCTGTAGGCTTTGGCCAGCAAAACATTGAGTTGTGACTTGTCTCCTGCACTGTGTTGTGCATTGGAAGTAACTCTGTTGAGCTACAGCCATTTATTGAAGCATGGTGGCTTTCAAACCATGGCACCAGACTTCATCCTCATTGAGCCAGTAATTAAATCCACAGGTCTGGAGGCAGCTGAAAACAACAGGCAGCTCCAAAGGTATTTTCAGACTCCAGAACACACCAAAGTGGATGGTGAAAGCCAGGAAGAAATGCTTAACAAAACTCTGAGCATCACCACTCTGGTGACTATGGTGAAGCCCTTCGTGGAGCCACCTTCACTTATTGCAGGTAAGTGCAGCTGTGTGGCTGTGTGCTTTCCATCTTTCCAACCAGTATCTTCTGGAGCACCCAGTGAAACCAGTGATAAAAACTGTTCCCTGGGATTGGGTAGAAATACAGCAGTGATGGGGTTTCCAATGAGGTCTCCAAGCTGTGCCGAATAAAGTCAGTGTGTGGCTTGGAGACAAAGTGAGCTGATGCCTCTGGAAGCAATAGTGGGTGAGGAAAAAGTCAAATGTGTGTCCTAGGTGATGATCATCACCTTTATGAGCCAGCAGTGTGCCCAGGTGGCCAAGAGGGCCAATGGCATCCTGGCTTGGATCAGGAACGGTGTGGCCAGCAGGAGCAGGGAGGTGATAATCCCCCTGTATTCTGCACTGGTGAGGCCTCACCTCGAGTATTGTGTCCAGTTTTGGGCCCCTCACTTCGAGAAGGATGTTGAGGTTCTGGAGCATGTCCAGAGAAGGGCAACGAGGATGGGGAAGGGTCTGGAGAACAGGCCCTACGAGGAGGCTGAGGGAGCTGGGGGTGTTTAGTTTGGAGAAGAGGAGACTGAGGGGAGACCTTATTGCTCTCTACAACTCCCTGAAAGGAGGTTGCAGTGAGGTGGGGGTTGGTCTCTTCTCCCCAGTAACAGGTGACAGAACTCGAGGTAATGGCCTCAAGCTGCACCAGGGAAAATTTAGGTTGGATCTTAGGAAGAACTTCTGTCCTGAGAGAGTCCTCAAGCATTGGGACAGGCTGCCCAGGGAGGGGGTTGAGTCCCCATCCCTGGAGGGGTTTAACAGACGGGGAGATGCGGTGCTTGAGGACATGGTCTAAGGGTAGACTTGGTGGCGGTAGGTTAATGGTTGGACTGGATGATCTTAGGGGTCATTTCCAGCCTTAAAATTCTATGATTCTATGAAAAGGACTCCAGCCTTGAAAGGCTGGAAGGAGACAGATGTTTTCAGGCTGATTTTGCTGCCCCGCCTCTCCACCGTGTCCGTTGCAACCTCTAGTAAATCTTCCTGTGAGCCAGAAATGACATCTCTGAGACCAAACACTCAAGCTATTACAGTCTATTTCTGCCCAGAGCCTCCTGAACCCCTTAATGGGTAAAAGTGCTGATTACAGCTAATGGGAAAACAACCAGCTCTATTTCTGTCCCTTTGTGTTGTCCAGGGGAGAGGAGGGAGAGAGAAGAGCCAAGGTCAGGACAAATGCTATAACAGACCTACCTGTACACAAACACCAGTGGGTTTGTGGCATCTCCTCACACCATATCTACCTCTACACCAGGAAACAGGTCAAGAGCATGATCCAACACTGTTCAAGCTTGTAGGTTTTATTAAATGCCCATTAGGATCTTGAGCAGCACCATGCAGCCAAGATGCAACCAACATTTTGGAGGATGAAGGTTGCCCAGACACATGGAGGTAAACTATGTGCTGTTACTTGCCCATGGGTTGAAGGGAGGTTCATGGCCTACTCTGTGGATGCAGCTGATGGGATGGTTCCCCAGGAGGCTCCAGGATCACCTTGGAATGCATTGGGACACTCCCAGTGGAAAAACCCAGGATCTGAGATCGATGGATACAGGGAAATCCATTCATCCTTGACTGAGAATGACCATCATTCTAGGGAGAGGACAGCAGGGAGCAGTTTCAGCTGCATTTCAGATCATCTACCCTTTCTTCTGACTGTGAACCACTGTAGTGCTCATATTTCATCAGGGTTGCTTGTCCCAGCTTCATGAAGACTTGATGAGCAATGATTCTTGCTAGAGAAGAGCTACCAGTGGGATATCATCTTTCTATCCCCACAGGTTAATTGCTCATGGGTGGATTTTCTGGGTTCTGTGGGCCTGCCCATGCCCTGGAATTCTGAGGAAGGCAACAAACAGCTTTTGACATGACTGGCTTGAGGAGTTTCTGGGTAGCTCTGCCCTAAATTTTAGCAGCAACTTAGAAATTACCTTCACCCAAAAGAAACTCTATGAGCTGCCCTCCTCCAGGTCCATCACATCTTCAGATCTGGGCCACAGCCACCCATGGATCTTCTGACCATTTCATCAGGGCTTGGTTTTGAATCTTGGTTTAGAGGAGTCAGAGAGTGAAAACATGATGCAGAAGGGCTGGTGGGGGAGGATATGAACTTGCTTGTGGAGAACTTCTGCACTTGGTGCTTGAAGTCCAAACAAGACAGGGCAGGACTCAAAAGAAAGGAGTTCAGGCTCACTTCTTGCAATGTAGCAAGTCAGAAATAAAGATGTGGCTGCTCAGATTTTGTCACCAGGAGCAGGAGGGTTGGGTAGGATGGATGGAAAGGCCTTTAACATAGGCAGGGGGACAGTATCAGTCTCAGAGAGAAAGGTAGTCACAAGGCCAGAAGCATCTCAGCAGAAGGGAGCCATCTAAAATGCAAACTCCTGTGCCCCTACAATGATCCTGAACAAACTCTGGTCCCTCAGCATCTAAGGGGCAAAGCTCTCTGCAGACTGGCCATGCAGCAGCTGCTTGGACAATCAGCACATGTCCAAAAGCACCATGAGCACATGGGTTGGCCAACCAGTCCTTCTACTATGGATAAATTTAATTAGAAAAAAAAAAACACATTGAACTTTCATTCTGAGCAAGGCACCCCAATCATAGAATCATGGAATTGTTAAGGTTGGAAATGACCCTCAAGATCATCCAGTCCAACCATTAACCCACCGCCACCAAGTCTACCCTTAGACCATGTCCTCAAGCACCGCATCTCCCCGTCTGTTAAACACCTCCAGGGATGGGGACTCAACCCCCTCCCTGGGCAGCCTGTTCCAATGCTTGAGGACTCTCTCAGGACAGAAGTTCTTCCCAATATCCAACCTAAATTTTCCCNCAGCTCCCTCAGACTCCTCGTAGGGCCTGTTCTCCAGACCCTTCACCATCCTCGCTGTTATTCTCTGGACACACCTCAACATCCTTCTTGAAGTGAGGGGCCCAATGGTGCCTCAAAACAAGTCATAGACTAGACAAGATCTTGACCTACAGTTTATGTGTTGGCTTTTGATGACCCTTTCCCTGAGCTTTGGGAAGAGTTATAGTTAAACCCATCGATGATGACCCCCATTTCCACCCCATGTAGTCTCCTAAGGTCCAAACAAAAACCCCAAACCCATCTAAACCCCCAACCAAACCCAACCACCACCACCTTCCTCCCACCCACCCGCAAGCCCTCTCCCAATATCTCGTGTCATACACCAAAGACATCATCCATCTGGGTTTAAACTCACTTTATATCCAGGCAGCATTTGGGCTCCAGGTTGGGGTGGAGCACATGTTATTGAATCACAGCAGCAGACAACAATCCCATTAAAGCCCAGGCCCGAGGCAGGAGGGCTCATAAATCCCTCTGCTCAGCGACGGGTGCGGAGAGCCGCTCCAAATGTTAACAGGATTCTGCAACCAGAGGGTTATTACCACCAGATTACAATCACTCCTGGCTTTTCAGAGCTCACAGATTGACAAAACCCCAGCCTGACATTTATCTCCTGCAAACAACCACAAATACTTCCATTTTCTCTGACTAACACCCAACCTTTCTGACTGAGTTGTTTAACACCATTAAGGATTTTTATTGCCGCCGGTTTCTCCCTCCCCTCTCCAATTGCTCTGTGACATTTATTAAGAGAACTTGTTAGCCAGCAGAAAAGCCATGTGAGGCTCCAATGATCTATATTTAAATGGTGGCTAATTTGTTTGTGTGCCCTCGTTATGTGTGGTTTCCATTTGCCTCCCCAGGGCCTCCCCAGGCAGGGCAGACACCGGGTCCCTCTCAGCACAAGCGCCGAGGAGCTCGCAGTCAATTACCAGGTGAAATGCACTGAATTAGGTGACATTTAGGGAAGTCACTTCCCAGGTGGGAAGGGATTTTGGGCATTGAGATCCAGGGGACGTGGTGTTGGAGTTGTTACATGTGCCACCGAGTGTAGGCTCAAGGCTTAAGTTTGGACTTGCCTTAAAGCAGCTACTTTCACCCCAGGGGTGTTGAGTTGGTGGTGAACAAGCTGGAGGGTGTTCACTTGTGGTCCAGTCTCACCAGCAAAATGCACAGTGAGAGTCTCCCAAGTAACACCCTGAATGCAAAAACCACCTCCTTGCCCAGATCTCAGGGGTTAACTGTCCCCTTGAAAAGGTCAGAGACCACCATGGTGGGCAGGAAACACAGGTGCTGTGGGGGCAACAAGGAGCCTTGTGCTCATCCCATAATAGACACCTGCTGCTGGGTGCCCACCCTTTGATCTGGCAGCCCCATTCTTTGGGGCTAAGGTGCTGATTGTGGGGCAGTGGGTATCCCTGGAGCAGCCTCAAACATTTGCCTGGGCCATGGGGGGACAGGGGTGGCCGTGTGTCCTTCTGCCTCCTGGGTCCAACACGTGAGTGGGTGAGGGGTGTTTCCCTGCAGCCCCTTGCCTGCAGCCCATGGATGAGGGCTCCTGCCAGCACTACACCCTGCTCTGGTACTACCACCCAGAGGTGAACGCCTGCCGGCCCTTCATCTTTGGGGGGTGCCGAGGGAACAGCAACCGATTTGACTCCAGGTGGAAATGTGAACGGCAGTGCAAAACCTCAGCAGGTAAGGCAGCCCCTGAGCCCTCCATCACTCCTCTTCCTCTGACCAAGAGTAAAGTCAGAGCAGGAAAACCCATCAACAACCTGCCCACCTCCACTGCCTTATGATGCTTCATAAGGACCAAGCAAGGACTTGGAGGGATGCTCTTAGTTTGCAGTGTCTCACTTCCCCACCACTCCCATCTCACTATGGTTCCCCCCACCCAGTCCTTCCTAGGATATGGTCCTGGATATCTCCTCCATGGGCCCAAATCCACTGATGTGATGCAGGTAGACCTGTGGGTGATGAGGAGTGCCCATGTTGGTACCAGCTCTGGGTTCTGATAGCTTGCATGCCTCAAGCTTGGTCACCTCATGCCTTCTGAGGGAAGAGGTTTTCAGGAATTCAGGGCCTGCTGTCCTCTGAACCTTGGACTATTCCATCCACTACCTTTCTGGCTTCTCTGGCCACTGAGGACTCCAGAAAGAACCTGAAGCTGGTGGACCTGCTCTGATCTAGACCATGAGCAGTCCCAAACACCCCTACATTGAGGCCAGACCTCATCCAGGGTTTCAGTGGCCAAAACTCACTCCTGGAAGCCCATCTGTTGCCTGATCTAGGGTTCAGGGTGTCAGCCTTCATGGCTCTCCCTTCTCTCCAAGCACATGGTAGCTCACCAAAGGGGAAATGATCTCCTGCTGGCCCTGAGAGTGATGCAAACACTTCTGCTGCAGTGTGTGAGCTGTGACTGAAACCAGCCTTCCTAGAAAGATGCTCCTCTCTCAGCCTCTTCTCTGCATGGAGAAAATCCCTCTGGGCAGCAGGAGAAGCAAACCCATTAGTTGTCCACAATACATTAAAAAAACCCTGGAGAGGCTCATCTGCTCTGTTTTCAAAGGCATTTTGGAAAAAAAAAAAAAGAGAAAGTAATTAAAGGCAGGAATCTGTAAGTTCAGGTTCATTCCAAAATTTTCAGCTGGTTTCTACTTTTTTGATTGGCTGGTGCCTAATGTGGATGAAATCAAGACTTCTGCATGGGTTGTTACCATCACTTGAATCTTTCTGATACACAAAGGACTTTGCACAGCCCAGACTTCCTATTCTTCAATGAGTGTAAATACTCATTGTTCTAAGTGAGTAGAAGAATGAGTTCTACCTAGTTTAGGACAGGCAGTGCCATCCTGGAGAGCTGAAGTGTTCTCTGGGGAGAAGGAATATTTGTTGACTGATGAGGAAGGAGAGATTGGACCAACTGAGTGTCTTCTTCCACTGCAGGGGTTAGCATCATTCCTTGGGTATCCCATCTTTGTTCATTGACCACAGGGTAGTCAAGGTAGACCAGTTGACCCATTCAGGAGGATGGAGCCATGCTCATCTCAGGGATGGCCAGTGATAGGACAAGGGGCAACAGGTCCAAGCTGGAGCAGAGGAGGTTCCATGTGAATGTAAAGAAAAACTATTTCCCTGTGAGGGTGACAGAGCCCTGGAACAGGCTGCCCAGAGAGGTTGTGGAGTCTCCTTCTCTGGAGACATTCCAGACCCATCTGGACACGTTCCTGTGGGATCTAATCTAGATGATCCTGCTCAGGCAGGGGTGTGGACCAGATGATCTTTGGAGGTCACTTCCAACTCCTGACATTCTGTGATACTGTGATTCATGAGGCCTGGTCAATGCCCACCTTTGGTGGTCTGCTCCTTTGCAATGTAGTGCATGAGGGGAAGCCACTCCCAGTACTTTAAATCCAGCCCCAGCAGCAGAGGTAAAAAGCAAACCTCTTCCCAGCCAACACTTTACCCAAGGACATAAGCATTAAGAGACAGTGTTGGCTTCACAAAGCAGTTGTAGATACCTCCAGCACTGTGTCTGCACTCCTTTTGAGAGGAGAAGCAGACAGTGGGGAGTGGGAGTCATCTAAAACCAGACCATTGTGTCCTCTACATGCCCATTTCTCCTTGCTGACCCTAAAAGGGGCCTGGAGCTGGCCCTGAACCAGAATATTTGTTTTAAGGATCTCTGAAATGTTGTGACATAGACAATCCCATGGTGTCAGAGACCTCCTAAGGATAGGAGAGCATGGGTGGTCCAAGAAGAAGCCCAAGCTGTAGTCAACCCTTTCTTTTCTCTTTCCTTGCTTTCAAAAAACCAGTCAGGGGGAGGTGATCTGCTGCAATTGCCACGTTCAAATAAAAAAGAAACAATGCTGCAAGAAGTGTCTCCAGAACACCTCAATGAATGGACATGAATGTGAAGAGGCAGAGGATGATTGAAAAAAAAAAGGTGTTGGAAAACTATAATTATGAGAAGGAAACACAGTGGTATGAAGAGAAGGAAACATCTGGTGGCTCAGGGAAGAAGAGAAGCTTACAACTGTTCCACTTGCCTCATGGGACCACTGTGCAAAACCAGGCAACACAAACTCCTGAGTTTATTTTTGTAAAATAAAAGTGTGTCAGTGCTGCTGTGTATAATTCTAGTTCATAGTTCACCTGCAAGCAGTAACCCTTTGAGAAGACAAGGGACAAAGCTAGGAATTTCCACTGCCCCATGTCATACTGGGTGTGCAGGTTGAGCCCTGTCCCATGGCAAATCATCTCTCAACTCCCCATGGCCTTCAGCAAGTCCCACCTTCTCCTTTGCTTGACCACTCCTTCACTTGACCATCCCCAAAATGTAGAGTAAGGAAAAAGAAACCAATCCAGGTTCAAAACCAGGCATGGTTTCTCCCTGAAAAATGCAACTCCCAAGTCTTTGAGGCATTTGGAGCTGCTTGTGTGGAAATTCAACAAGGGGGAGGGTAAATCTGTGGGTTTTGGTGGCCACATGGTCCCAGCTGAGAGGGATCCTATCCAATAGCATCTCCTCTGAACACACATCATAGAACAGCATGCCAGGCCCTGGGAAGGGTCACAGCAGTTCTGATGGCACAGAGGTCTACCCCAGATTTTTGTTTTCATTGAACACACATTGTGTCTTCAAGGATACTGTTGGGATTTGCCTTTCTTGCTCTCTGCACTGCGCTGGGGCGGCCTCACCTGGAGCTCTGGGGGCAGGTTTGGGGGTCACAGGACAAGAGGGACAAGGGACTGTTGGAGAGTATCCAGAGGAGGATGATGAGGATGGGGAAGGGCCTGGAGGGGGAGTCTGACCAGGAGAGGCTGAAGACCCTGGGGTTGTTGAGCCTGGAGAAGAGGAGGCTGAGGGGAGCCCTCCTGGGGGTCTGTGGCTTCCTGCCGAGGGGCAGCGAAGGGGCAGG
>VXBZ01006813.1:81323-93184 GCA_013399135.1 Heliornis fulica
GGCCAGGGGACAGGCCAAGGGCAATGGCCTCAAGCTGCACCAGGGCAGGTTCAGATGAGATGTCACCAGAAATTCTTCCCCCAAAGAGCTGTGGGGGTGTGGGACAGGCTGCCCAGGGAGGGGGTGGAGTCCCCACCCCTGGGTGTATTTAACAGACAGGTAGATGAGGTGCTCAGGGAGGTGGTTTAGGAGAGAACAGGGATGATCTGATGCAATGACCTTAATGATCTTTTCCAACCTTGTGATTCTGTGATTTTGAGGGACATGATGCTATCCCTTCAAATATCTTGTGTCTTTACCATTCTCTTGATTGCTTTACACCTTTGTAGCCATGAGGATGATCTGTCTCAAGCCTGGATGCCCAGGGAAGTGTGTTAAGCCCTTCCTTTCAGTCTGCTCTTGAGCCCTGGTGTCCCATGAGACCTTTGGGAGCCACTGACACACAATTCAGTCAAATAGGGTGAGGGTCAACCCCAAGTGAGTGAAGACAGACCCATGGTAAACTGGGTAACTGCATTTATCACCTTCCCATGCCAAAGAGCCCAGGTAGGAGTTGGCACCAACCAACAGACTCTCAGGGTCCCATAAAACCTCATGGAGTGTGAGTCAGACCTTTCCCAACATTCCCAAGTCATCTTGTTACATCCAGCAGCTAGGAAGAGCTGAACACCCAGTTTCCCACCATTAGAGTGCACACAACCTCCAGAGACAGCCTGAAGCAGCTGTGATGGAGAAAAACTCCCCACTCACATGTTCTCCCTCCATCACACATGCTCTCCTACCAAACTCAAGGAAGTGGCCTTGAGAGAGGAGTGAGAGAGGACATCCATCCCACNTCTGTTTAGCTTCATCCTCTTGAGTGGATGAAGCTAAACAGACCTTATCTCCTCCCAACCTATGATCTTCATCTGGTTTAATTCACTTTGGAGATGCTCTGAAGTAAGTTAAAGGTCCCATCACCTCTGGGTTCTAGGGTGGCTGAATTAATCCACTTTGCCATCATACCTGTATAACAGGTTCCTGGTGATTTTGGCAATAACAGGGCTTCAGCTTTGTCCTGAAGACCTGAAATTCCTGTGGGTGGCCAGAGACACCAGGTCCATGCATCAGAGGTGTGCACCAGGCCTTGATTTCTGGGGTACTGGCTTTGCCCTGCCTTTGGGGATGGGGGATGCCAGACCCAGGCCCCATGACAGAAGCAAAATCCTTTCCCCATCTTCTGTATTCTTCAGTTGTCCTCTGAGCAGGTGACAGTTGAGACCAAAATGCTACCAGAGACACTTCCAGTGGTTAACTTGACCCTTTAAAAGTATCCTCCACCCCAATGGCACGTGAAGCCAAAGCAGGGATGGTGTCACCCCCCTCTAGTAGCCAGAGGGAATGCACTTTATGAGTGACACAAACCTTTCATGAAGAACCCTTTGGCTCCCACCCCACGTGTATTTACACACTCAATGCCCTTCTTCCAACCACAGACCAGCAGAATCAGGGAAAGGGGGTCCCTAACCTGCTATCTGTGGTCTTCACCGGTGTCCAAGGACCTCCTGAGCTTTCCATAGGGACTGCAAAAAATATTTGTAGACCTCAGGAAGAAAGAGGATGCAAAACACATGTCTCCAAGGAGGAATGAGAGGAGAGAAATGCTGGAAAAAAAACCTCACTGTCCACCCAAGGAACAAAGTCTTCCATGGGTGGTCAAACCTGGGTTGAGTCAAACCTGGCTGGAGCTTAGCACCATCCAAGGAACTGCACATATTTTAAGGAGCTTTAGATAACTTCTGCCAAGATTCAGGCCCTGAATCAAATCAAGCAGGGAGAAGATGAAGGTTGCTGAGAATCAGCACTCACTCATCTGCAAAGAGCACAGGGGGAAACAATTTTTCATGGACCACCACCATGGGTTGGGTTGGAAATAGTTCTCATCTATCTCTGCTTCCTCACTGCAGTGCATGAGCTGAAGGGTTGCTCCAGAGACACCTCCTCCCTCTGCAGTAAAGGAGCCCACAAGGGTCTGTCAGAGGAAGAGGAGCAAGGACTGGGGGCCAGGCAGTGATTTCCTTCACTCTTGGTGGGATGAAGTCCCTCTAAATGCAGTTTCCCAACCTGCTTTTTAGATTGAAGTCTGAAAAATTACATCAAAGGACTCCAAAGGTTTGGGCAACCAAACCACCTTTGAGGTCTCAGTGAAAGACAGGAGAAGAAAGCATCAGTCTAGGAGATGAAAGCTTCAAATAAAAATGAGAGAAGAGTGAATTTCTGGAGCAGTGGATGCTGATGTGTCTCAGAAAACACATGGAGGTGGTGAAGGAGAGAATGTTCTGCCTGTGACTGAAGCCAAAGGGGAGCTCTCACTGTTACCAGTCTCTGCCTTTCAGACAGTGGTCAGCTTCTTCAGGGGCTGGATGAGAATCTCATAGAGAACATCACGAAGTCACAGAACATCAGGAGTTATAAGGGACCTCCAGAGATCATCCAGACCAACCCCCTGCCTGAGCAGGATCATCTAGATTAGATCAAACAGGAATGTGTCCAGATTGGTCTGGAATGTCTCCAGAGAAGGAGACTCCAGCACCTCTCTGGGCAGCCTGTCCCAGTGATCTGTCACCCTCACAGGGAAAAAGTTCCTCCTTAGATTCACATGGAACTTTCTATGTTCCAGTTTGGAACCATTTCCCCTTGTTCTGTCCCTGGCCATCCCTGAGAAGAGCCTGGATCCATCCTCCTGACACTCACCCTTTACATATTTATAGACATTAATGAGGTGACCCCTGAGTCTCCTCCCAGCTCCAGAGCCCCAGTTCCCTCAGCCTCTCCCCAGCAGGAAGGTGTCCCACTCCCTCCACCACCTTGCTGGCCCCAAACTGGGCTCTCTCAAGGAGTTGTATGTCCTTCTGGAACTGAGTGGCCCAGAACTGCACACAATACTCCAGATGTGGTCTCACCAGTGATATCCACAGTCCTGGCTCCTTTTCTTCACAGGAACATCTGTGACCATCACTGGTGTGGTCCAGGAACACAACTGTCTCCCCATCCTAACTCAGAGCTCGTCCAGGGTCACTATTGGCTGCTGTTACCTGAGAGTTTTTTCCACCTTTGGTAGGATTTGTCCTTTCCCAGGGATAACTGCACCCCACCACCTCGATGGCACTTCAAAGCCATTTCAGAGAGGAGCTCTGATAACCACACAGGGCCAAGAAGTGTCCTGGAGCCACCAGCAGCTCCCATCCCAGCTGTAAATCTCCAGTGGCCATTGGAGGGACCCCCCACCAAAGACCTGATTCCTTTGGGTGTCTCAAAGCAGGATCACATGGAGCAACCCCTATTTCCAACCAAGAGATCTCCATCCCCATCCTCTTTGAAGCACTCTTGCTTCCAAACCTGCACCACAGGGCATTGCAGGAGACCTCTCTCTGACCACAGCAGGACCACAGTGGTGCTGGGACACCAGATTTGGGTTTTCTTGCCTGTCTGCTGCCTTGGGGTGATTTGAGCTAACTCTGCTGGAGCTCTCTGGGTTTGGGAATCTTGGGGTGTTGTTTTTGTGGGTTGGTTTGGGGTTTTTTTTAAGACACTCATTATCCTTAATCCTCATCTTCTTCCACATACTGGAAGAAGCTTCCCAAAAGGTCAATCTTCCAGGGCTTTCTCTGCCTGCATGAGAGGAGAACACCACCAACCCCTCACCCCCACCCCCTCAGAGGTGGGAAACCAGACAGAGGTCAGGGCTAAGCTCCTACCTGCTGAGAGTGGGGGTTATGAGCATCCCCCAGGGCCAAAACACCATCAAGCTTCTGCACCATCCCCACCCTTCAAGAAGAAACACATTCATTGGCCAAACAGTTCATCAATACCAAAACCCCCCCAGCTTAACCCTTAGGGGGCCAAAAAAAACCTTTACATCTAAAACATCCCCCCACCATGGCTACCTGGAGGAGTGGTGGGGAGAGGGGATGTCCCCTTGGTCCTGCATCATCCCAGCGCTGGCGACAACCCTTTTTTTGGGTGAATTTCACCATCGTGTCAGGTTCAAACATCTTTCACCCCCCACCCCACACCCCCCCTTTTATTTTTTTTTCCCCCCCTTCTGAATGGGGAGAGGCACCACAGCCCCCTGTGACGTTGGCAGCTCCCTCTGATTTCATTTTAATGAAATCATGCCCGAATGAAGGCTCCACGTCTGGAGTTACGACTCAAACCCCGTGATCACTCGTTTTTTTTATATATATACACGAGGGAGGGGAGAAGCGTTTCCATAGAGAGAAAAAAAAAAAAAACAACATATCACAGCCCTCTTAATAACAATAAAAGAAAAGCCAGGGTGCAGAAGTTCAGGGGAAGGAGCCTGATGCCTCTCTCCTCGGAGTGAGCCCGCAGCAAACCCTTCCCAATCCCGACCACCACCAAGGACTACCAGGTGAGTGCCTGGATTTCATTTATTAACCAGCAATTTGGGTAAATAATTCACAGATTTTTAAACGTTTCTGTGCTTTCCTTGGAAAGCCAGGTTGTACTTTTCTCTGCAAGAGAGGAAAAAGTGAAAATTTAAAAAAAAAAAAAGCAGGATAGGGAAAAGCAGTTTCAAGATTAAGAGATTTCCCCCACCACCATCCCTCTTAACTAAATACATTTTTTATTATTTTAGCAATTTTTGAGGGTGGGTCAAGCATGGGAAGGGCTTGGAAATCTTAAGAAAATGAAAAGTGGGGAGATAAATCACTGCTGTGGTTAAAGGGATAACGGGGAGGAGGGCACAGCCCCGTCCCCACAGGGTCAGCTTGAATTTCAGAGTCCTGGGAATCAGCATCATCAGGAGAGATTCATCAGGGAAGTGGAGGTGGCATCAGACAGAAAAGAAAAAGTTTTTTAAAGTCTACAGGTGTTATTTTATTCCAGACTTACTTTTTTGATGGGGAAAAAGAATTAACTTAATCCGATTGCCGGTGCTGCTGCTGCGGAGCCTGTGATAACCAGCAAGTAGCTTTGTTCCCAGTTAGCAGAGTTAACTGGCCAGAGGAATTTACTTTTCTAAAGCCGAGAGGCAAATCTTCAGCCCATTCCAATGGTCCTCCCGTGGCTGTCGGCACCAGCTCCACATCGTGTCTGTAAATTGCTCACGGGCATCCCGGCAATTTCCACCGGCAGGAACGGCACCCACAGGTCACCCTCCTCCGGCAGCAGCACATTTAACTCCAACTTCCTCAGATCCACTGCAGGTGGTTTTCGTCTTTTTCTTCTTTTCTTGCTTTTATGGGTTTTTGGGGGAGGGAGGAAAACCAAATTCCAGCGTCTTTTCTTGTCCAAAAAAAATGTTGGTGCACAAAAACCCCGTGCAAAAAAACCCCAACCCAAAATATCAGCCTTTGCTCTTCACCAGCACACCTAAACTCTGCATTTTTATATATATATTTTTGCTGCTTTGCCTTGATTTTTTACCTTTTTTATTATTGTTATTATTATTTTTTTACCAGGATATCCATCCCACAGGCGAGGACCTGGAAACCGGGCGCTGGGTGCGGATACGTTTCCCCCTTGCTCTGCCTTTCCCCTCGCTCAGACGAGGTCCCCAAAGAGTTTTGCTAAGCAGAAAAAGCCCCAGCTGGCCCTGGGGCCGAGCCACCCGTTTCAGGCAGTTGTGAAATAGCTGTCGGGGAGAGGTGAGCTAGAGATGCTGCTCCGCAGCTCTGGAGGGGGCAGCGGCACCTCAAACTAGCTCGGTTCTCTCCCAGCCTACGTGACGCCTCTGAAAAGGGGTTTTAAATACATTCCCACTCTCCATCCATCAGCTCAGGGGTCAAATAGTGTCCCCAGGAAAGCTCCAGGTAGGGGTGAGAAATTTAATTCTAATTAAATCTAATTTCATGCCCCAACCTCCCCTCCCTGGCTCTGCAAAGGGTTTGCTGTGGGGCTGCTACGCAGCTTTGGGGTGAAAGATGTTTGTCCTGTTGAGCTTCTGCAAGGAAGAAAAATAAGTCCCAGGATTTAAATGTCCCATTTGGGGTTGAGGGAGGGAGATTTCTGGGCCCTGGATGGCCCTCACACAAGGGGGATGTGCCTGGGAAGAGTTTTCTACCCCATCCTACAGATACCAGGGGTTGTGCCATGGCTGTTCCACGTCCTTCCTCTCTCATCCAGACCAAGGGCAGATTTAAGGGGTTGGTTGTTGTCTTGGGGAGCTCTGTGGGGTTTTTTGGGGGGCAAAGAAGTGGAAATGAAGTGGCTCCCTCAAATCCTGCCTGTACAACCTGTCCTGGTCTCCCCCCCCTCCCTGAGGGGCAGCGAAAGGAGAGTTAAAGGATAAACCTGCCCAAATCTCACCCTCCAAGAGATGGCAAAGGGCAGAGTTAAGGTGACAGCGGTTTCAGGGTCCACAGCTCAGGGGCAGAAGGGAGCAGGATGACAGCTTTTGGGGACAAGGGGGTCGATTTGGTGTTGGATGGGTCTGAAGGCATCTCCCCCACCCAAAAACCCACCCCCCCATGATGTGGCTCAGCCTCCATCCCCAACGGTAGCCCCAAGATGACTCTCATGAGCCATCCCACTCTTCAGCAGCTTCCCAGGAGTTTTCCCATCCTCCTTGGCCCCTCCACCATCCTGTCCCCATGGGATACAACTGAGCAGCTCACAGCCCCCCAGCAGGGTGAATCCCTGTCAGCCCCCCCCCAAAGACAGGAGTTGCCATGCGATGTGGTTGCCACAAGGTGGCGCTCGAAGATTGGGAATGCCCGTGTTCCTCCAGGCACTTGGAGGGTCCTTGTGCCTCTGGGGACACTTCCCTGACCTCAACACTGACAGAGACGCCCACCCGGAGATCCCTTGTGCCCTTTTAGGTGGGTCTTACAGGGAGAAGGGCTGCTCCCCAAAGAGACAGGACTTGGAGATGGGAGGTTCTGCAGAGCAGGATGGTCATCACGAGGTTTTCATCCCTCCTCAAGACCCAAAAATGATGATATTTGAAGCGGGGTGTGATGTTGCTGTGCTGTGATTTTGGAGGTGCCCCAGGACTGATGGTGAGGCTATTCACAGGGGAACTGAGGATGGGGCAACCTGTCCTTCACCCAGTGTGGAGGAGAGTCCTGGGGATGGAGCCATGGGGTAAACTGCAAGCCCAGAGCACCCCTGACAAGGGCTGGAGGGGTGACATGGGGCCATGACATTGCACAGGGTGGCAGATCGCCCTCCCAGCACTGGGGTCATCTGTTCTGCTCTCTCCGTGCCTTCTTCAGACAGAGCTGGGATGGGGAATTTCTGGCTTCAAAGTGCAAAGAAACATCTCTGGTGGCTTCAGAGAGGACTTGAAAGGAAAACCTACCTACACAGAATCTGCTGGTAGACAAGGCTACTCCTTGGCAGTGTTAGTATGGTGGAGAGGGCTGTGTGAGGACTGCAATGACAATGTCCTCAGCAAGGAGGCACCCAGGGTAGAAAAGTTCTCCTGCAGAAGGCACTTGTGTTTCAGCAAAGAGATGGCCAAATCCTTCCCTCCATGGAGGCTGAAGCCTTTCAAAGGACCTTGGACATCCTGCCTTCCACTCAAAACCCCAAAATCAAAGACTAGGGGGTTGCACCTTGAAGGAGGAGGCATCAGGACAACTAATTCCCATCTTTCTTAACCATTAGATGGGATAGCACTGGTGGAGCACTGGAACAGGTTGCCCAGAGAGGTGGTGGATGCCCCATCCCTGGAGATGTTCAAGGCCAGGTTGGATGAGGCCCTGAGCAAGCTGATCTAGTTGGGGGTGCCCCTGCTTCTTGCAAAGGGGTTGGATTAGATGACCTCTGGGAGTCCCTTCCAACTCGATAGGGGAATGTAGGAGGTGAACCCAAAAAGTGTAGGACCTGGGAAAGGAACCCAGGTCCATGAGATGTTGGAGGATAGGAAGACAACAGTGCTTTGCCCTGGGCCCCACAGAAACCTCATGCCCATCTCTGCCTTCTCCTCATTGTTTCCAGCAGACAGGCCACCACAATGCCCCACACCAGGCTGCTGATCTTCCTCACCCTCCTCTGCGCCACGGAGACCGGCCGGGCCCTCCGCCTCTACAACAGCGCCTCCATCTTCAGCTGCCTCAACGCAGCCCTTGCCGAGGCCCAGAAGAGCAGCCCAGAGGAAAACGCCATCTTGGACAAGCGCGGCTACGACTCCCCATCCCCAGATGAAGCTTCTGAGGAGGAGGAGGAGGAAGGGGAGGATGCAGTGGATGAAGAGATGGGGAAAAGGACATTCCCAGGGGAAGGCCATTACAAATATGTCTCTCAAGCTCAGGTGAAGGGGAAGACTTACCAAAACCGGGCCAAGAGCGACCGCCGCACCAAGGTCACCCTCTCCCTTGACGTCCCCACCAACATCATGAACATCCTCTTCAATATCGCCAAGGCCAAGAACTTGCGGGCGAAGGCCGCGGCCAACGCCCACCTCATGGCCCAAATCGGGCGGCGGAAGTGACCCTCCGCGGGGCTCGGAGCGGGCCTGGCCGCTTGGGGCCACCACCCGACCTCGACCTGCCAGCTAGAGGGGACTGATGGGCCTGTATGATATCAGTGTTGTATATTTTTGACCCATAGAGCTGCCTGGCTTTCATATCTCTTCTTCCTCCTTCTCTCCTTCCCAATCTCCTCCATCCCTCCCCTCCTGGACATTTCCACACATGGGGAAGAGGTTTGTGTCCACAGCAGGACAAGAGGATGTGTCACCACGGGAAGGTCACTTATTAAAGCTAAAATCTCTTGAGTTTCCAATGCTTTGTTCTCCCATCACCACCATCGTGCGCTCGGGCGGGTCTGTCTGGGCCTGCAGCCTTTCCAAAGCTTCCTTCCATCTCAACCTCTTGGCCCTGGCCCTGTCCTCCAGACCCTAATCTCTCCCAAGCCCCCATACACAAGCTGTCCCTATGAACAGTCATCACTGCATTAGGAAGGGAAAAGTAAGACTGGTCAAGGGACCTCAAGAGGGATTTCCCAGTTTCTCCTCCTGGAGACTCTCTAGGTTTTAAGATCTTCTTGCAACCAGCCCCCTCCCAAACAGCACCTTCAGCAGCCAGAGCTGAGTCTGAGGTTGATGTTAACCTCCTCACCCAGGTTGCCTTTAATGAACATCTCAGGTGAGTTTAAGCCCCAAGAGTTGCAGGTGCTTCCCTGACTGCTCCAGACCCAGCTCCATGTTGCTCAATCTACCCCTACCCACATCTCCACCACTCTTGGAGGACATCTACACCAGCCCTGGGGCTTCAGACCCATACACAGACCATCCCCTTTCACCTCACTCTTTTCAACCCTCCACTGAGCCTCAGCACACCGAGCTCCAATCCCTTTGCCTCGGTCTATTTAACCCTTCCTCCAAATCTCCCTTTCTCTTCCTGTCCCAGCCCAGCACCAAGACAAAACCCACCTCTTGGCCTCCATCCCTGCATGTAGCAAGAGTGGGAGATGGACATCATTTTGGCTCTCCTTCCCCAGGAGACGTTTGCCAAGGGCAGCAAAGCAGCTCCCACCAGCCCTGGCCTGGCCATGGCCTTGAGAGCACTTCAGGTGGAACATTAAAAGCAGAGCAGTTGTCTGGTTGAAGTGTTGGCAGATGGGCCCACTGGTCATCTGCAGGACATAGCTGGAGACATTTCCTTGCCACACTGCTGGGTAGCCAAAGGAGGCAACACAGTTGAATTCAGCCCCATCAAGCCCATGTTTAGGTAGCCAAGGCTCCTAGCCTCCACAGCCTGGGGACTCAGGACCCAAATTCAACCCAAGAAAAACCAAAATAATACACCAAGCTCTCCAGCATCTTCCTCTCACAGCACACATCTCCAGTGGTAACACACCAAGATGCCCACAGCATCTCCATGCACAGAATCACAGACCTGTAGGGGTTGGGAGGGACCTCCAGAGATCATCAAGTCCAACCCCCTGCCAAAGCAGGTTCCCTAGAGCAAGTCACACAGGTCAGTGTCCAGATGGGTCACTCCAGAGAAGGAGACTCCACAACCCCCCTGAGCAGCCTGTCCCAGGGTTCCATCACCCTCACCATGAAGAAGTTCTTTTGCACCTTGAGGCCCCCATGTCAGGGCCTCAAGGAGAGAACCAAGGGAGAAAACATTGCTTTGAGCAGAAACCTGAAGTGGTAACCCCCTCCCCCCAGTGCAACCCAGTGAGCTCCAGTAAAGCACAGTCCAAGGATAGGAACAGGCTTTTCTCCATCAAGATACCCTGTGGATCTGCACCAGTCCTGCCTGGGGTCCTCTTCCCAGCACCAGGTCTGAGAAGGAGACCATTTCACCCCCAGGATCACCCCTGGAAATCAAAATATTACCTGGGGCTCATACTGGGTCTTTCCTGTGCTCCCCCTTAATGAAGGCAATTAACAGTGTGGGAGCAGATGAGCCCAAGGTGCCTCCTGGCAGCAGGCTGTGCTTTCACATGCTGAGATGAGGACAGCAGACACCAGATGATGGCAAGTGATGGGGAAAGCAGAGATCCTCCCCCCCACCCCAGCTGCAGACCCACGGGGGAGTCTCACCCACACCCAGCATTGGCTTGGACAAACCCTTCCAGAATAAATCCTCCTTCTCAACCTCTGCCAAGAGGGACTGGGATTTGCTTGGAGGGGCTGAGACCCAGGTGGAGGTTGGAGGAGCCAGATATCCTGAGGAAGCTGGATGGAAATAGGAGCTCTGAAATCTCCATCAGCCACCACCTGGGTCTGGGAGAGCACAGAGCCAAGGCTGTGCTTGGGAAGGACAACCTTGGTGTTTGGGGTGGTATGTGCAGTTCTGTAAAAGCCAGGTGAGGATTCCATCTTTCCTGCTCTTTCATGAAGGGATGAAATCCAAACTCCTGGTTGCTTCACTCCAGAAGAGCTGTCTGCTCAGGCACAGGTGGACATCTGCTTGGGCCAACATATCCTTCTGTTGGCTTCCACCATCGGGTCCCTTCCAACCTCCTAAAAATCCTTCCCCCAGGCAGCCAGGTCTTCCCTGACCTCCAGAAACCCCCTCCAACCTCCTAAAAATCCTTCCCCCAGGCAGCCAGGTCTTCCCTGATCTCCAAGAACCCCCTCCAACCTCCTAAAAATCCTTCCCCCAGGCAGCCAGGTCTTCCCTGATCTCCAGGAACCCCCTCCAACCTCCTAAAAATCCTTCCCCCAGGCAGCCAGGTCTTCCCTGACCTCCAGGAACCCCCTCCAACCTAAAAATCCTTCTCCCAGGCAGCCAGGTCTTCCCTGACCTCCAGCAAACCCCTTTATCTTCCTCTGCATGCTAATGGTCAAAGGCCTCATCACCTGAACCAGAGATGCTACAGGAGTTGAGACAGCCTCCAAAGACAAGTCTTCAACCCCATCCTGCAGAGAAGGAGGTCCTATGCCCATCTGGCAGAGAAAGGGATTCAGGCAATGTGACTCAATAGGCATTGAACATCTGGCCAAAACTGCAGTCCCACCATGCAAGGAGGTAACCATGTCCATATCCATGGGGTCATGGCTAGAAAAGACAAGTCAATTTCCAGCAGTGACCATGGGCAGACTTAGCTTGTGCACCTCAGTTCAAAGAGCACCTTGAACTTGGTGTCCTTGCAGAGAACTGAGTCCTAAACGAGGGGTGAGATGCTCTTTATGTTGCAGATAAACCTAGAGGGAGGTGCCATGAAAGTTTCCTCCTGGGATGTCCCAACCTGCTTCTGAGATGTCCAACCCCACTCCTGGGATGTCCAACCCTGTTTCTGTGATGTTCTGCCCTGCTCTGAGAAGGTTTAACCCAGCAGCAGCTATAAACGACCACAAAGCTGTTCACTTGCTCCCCAACAAGGGGATGTGGAAGAGAATTAAAAAAAAAAATTAAAACTTGGGATTTGAGATAAAAATGGGACATATTATA
>VXBZ01006813.1:101145-116043 GCA_013399135.1 Heliornis fulica
CTGTCCTCACAGGGGAGCTGCTCCAGCCCCTGAGCATCTCCAGGGCCTCCTCTGAGCCCTCTCCAACAGCTCCACATCTCTCTTGACTTGGGGGCCCATCTCTGGATGCAGAACTGCAGATGGGGCCTCCTGAGGGCAGAGCAGAGAGGGACAATCCCCTCCCTGTCCCTGCTGCCACCCCTCTGCTGATGGAGCCCAGGAGACCACTGACCTTCTGAGCTGCCAGAGCTCACTGCTGGCTCCTGGGAAGTTCCTCAAAGACCCATAAGAAAATGCCTCGGGCAGGTGCAACACCAGCTCTGCCCTCCCCTCCTGGGTACTTGGCCAGGAGCTGAGGGTTACTGGGTGAGGGGAATGACCATTCTTCAGCTCAGCACAGATGGTCTGGGATAGGGGTCCTGTTCTGGGGTTCATGATCTGCTCTCCTTGTGGTGCACCATCAAGGCAGGTCCTCTCACAGCCCATAGGATGGAGGATACAGAAGGGAGGCACAGCATCCAGAGTGGCTATACCAAGGCTGGTGGGCTGAGGACACCAGAAAGCATTCTGGTTTTATGACACCAGAGGGGCTTCTCTCTGTGGATCTGTTGGCCACTACACTCTTGGAGGGTCAGCTTCATGCTTGGAAGAAGTTATTGGGCTTTTTCTTCTGATGTTAAATCTTGTGGTGTGCCTGACAGCTCTTGAGGGCAGAGCTGTGTGTTGTGAGCTGGTGCACAGCTCTTACCCATCCTGGAAGTGGATGAGAAGTCCAGCTTTTGGTCAGGTTAGGGACATGTGCATCTCTGCAGCCACAGCATGGGCCTGCCCACTGCTCAGACAGTATTGAGACTCCATCAGGGCATTTTGGTGAGTTCTCATGAGCTTCCAGTTCATCTGCTTGCAATGGCAGCAGGATCCTTTCTGTCACATCTGTGTGATGGCCCTAAGCTGGGCCAGAGAGATGGAGTGAAAGTGTTTGTCCCCCACCCACATGAAGATCATGTCTCCCTTGTGCTGAAGCCTAACACCCTCCTAAGCAGTCTCATGACAACTTCCCCCAGGAGGACCATGCACAGTTGCTGAGGGGACAGTTCTCACCTTGCAGGCCATGGGATGGGAAAAAGAGACAGCAGGTACTGCTGGATCAGGGCTGGATAACACCAAGGAAGAGGGAACTTGTCCAAGGCCTTCTGAAAAGTCAGTGGCAGAGATCTACAGGCACCTTGAGCCTCCTCTCTGCAAGGTGACAGTGAACAAGTCTGTCCTGACCCCACTTACTGCAGTAATGAAGCAGTGGATGATCAGGTTGGAGCAACGTGGTGGAAACATGGATCCTACAGGCTGCTCCACGGGTTAGTCCTTAGTGGTTTGTTGGGGTTTCTGTAAATCACACAGAATCACAGACCTGTAGGGGTTGGAAGGGACCTCCAGAGATCGAGTCCAACCCCCTGCCAAAGCAGGTTCCCTAGAGCAGGTCACACAGGTTGGTGTCCAGATGGGTCTGGAATATCTCCAGAGAAGGAGACTCCACAACCCCCTGGGCAGCCTGTTCCAGTGTTCCCTCACCATGAATAAGTTCTTTCTCACAGGAGATGCAGAACCTCCTGTGGTCCATCTAGTGACCATTGCCCCTTGTCCTGTCCCCACAGGCCACTGAGAAGAGGTTGGCCATCACCTTTTGTCTCCCACACTTGAGATATTTATAAACATTTATGAGATCCCCTCTGAGTCTTCTCTTCTCCAGGCTGAACAGCCCCAGCTCCCCCAGCCTTTCCTCACAGGGGAGATGCTCCAGGCCTTTCATCATCTTTTAGTGGATGACAGGTTGCCCATGAGCCAGCAGTGTGCCCTGGTGGCCAAGAAGAGGAGCGTGGCTAGCAGGTTCACATGGAGTCCTGTGTCCAGTTCTGGGCTCCCCAGTACAAACCAGACAGGGATCTCCTGGAGAGAGTCCAGTGGAGGCCACAAGGATGATCCTCAGCCTGCCATCAGTCACAGCCCTGTTTGTCTTTGGGGAACTGAGACACCAGAGCAAGGTGGCAGCCCCCAAGACCACGTCTGGAAATATTCCAGCACATCTCCCAGTGGGCACAGGGCCAGAAGTCATCTCAGCTCTTTCAAAAAAAAAAAAAATCATCTTTGAGTCCTGAACATTCTCACCCTTCCCTTGTGAGGGTTATTGTCAGGCCCCCCAGATTTTCAGGCTAAAAGTAGCCAACAATTAGCACTGGACTCCTTCCACCTCCATCTCTCAAGCATGGGAGATGGCAACACCCTTCATCCCTACCCATACCTCCCCATGAACCACTTTGGGAACATCTCCAGGGTAGAGGAAGCTGTAGCTACAGAACATGGAGGAGGGCAGGGAGGGGAAAAGACAGACTCCAGTTTGAAACAGATGTCAACCCTGAAGTAAAGGGCAGATGTTGGGTCATGGCATACAACAAAGACAGTGTGACAAGAGACTCAGTGCAGCATGGAGCCAGCCATGAACACTCCCTCTCCATGTCTTACCTGGGGCACTTCAGTGTTTTGGGGATTTTTTTTTCCTCCTACTGAATCATCCCATTACATGGACCTGGCTCATCTTCTCAGGGCAAAGTCCAACCCCAGGCACATGGAGTTGGTTTCACTCTCACACCAGCTACAGAAACTCCCAAACAAGACCCCAGGTTAGAGCTACAGTACTGCCCCAACAACCAGGACTCGCTCAGGCAACAATCAAGCTTCTCCAGAGGTGGTGAGGAGGCAAAGTCCCACCAAACAAGTGCTCTTTATGCAGGCACCACCACCCATTATGGCACTAGTCAAACTGGGGAGATCCCTGACTGTTCCTAGACACTACCTCTGGGCTCCTCTTGAAGGCAAGAACATCATCCAGCTCCAGACAGACAAGTCCCTGCAAGATATAGGTCATTTCCCTCACAGCAACAATTATGGTTGATGATCCTCACCCCTGGCCTAACCCCCACAACAGCCTTATCAGCAGCTGGTGTGCTCCCAACAACATCCATGCACATGACCCTCCCCAAATAACTCCAAATAACTCCAAGCAAGAGAAAAAAATGTCTTTATTCAAATACAAAAAGGGCAGTTGCATAGAAGTGTACGGGTACATTTCTAATCAAAAAGTGCTTTTACAGTAAAAGCCAGAGCAAGAATTCGCTGTTTCAGCTGAAGCAGGCAGCTCACAACATCCCCCTGGACCAGGATCCTCTCTGCCCAGGCAGGATGAATCCTCAACACTAAGCCAGGCTTCACTCCTTGGTAAACAGCAGTGTGATGAAGCTCAAGACACCCAAGCTACGGCAGCGCGCTATGAGCACGTAGACTACGCAAGCAGAGAAGGGATAATACGTCAAAGGGTCACGTTGAGGTTCAGGAGAACCCTTTGGCACTTCCAGGCACTCAGGACTGGTTTAACCTGGTGGCAGAGGGTTGTGTGTGTCATCTGAGGATTGACTCCATGAAGAACAGACTGCAGTTTGCTAGTACTCATCCTCATCAGCTTCATCATCTTCTCCATCTGCTGAGTCCCTTCCAACCTCCTCATAATCCTTCTCCAGGGCAGCCAGGTCCTCCCTGGCTTCTGAGAACTCCCCCTCCTCCATGCCCTCCCCCACGTACCAGTGCACAAAGGCTCTCTTGGCGTACATCAGGTCAAACTTGTGGTCCAGGCGGGCCCACGCCTCCGCGATGGCCGTGGTGTTGCTCAGCATGCAGACAGCCCGCTGCACCTTGGCCAGGTCTCCCCCGGGCACCACCGTGGGAGGCTGGTAGTTGATGCCCACCTTGAAACCAGTGGGGCACCAGTCCACAAACTGGATGGAGCGGCGCGTTTTAATGGCTGCGATGGCCGCGTTCACATCCTTGGGCACCACGTCGCCCCGGTAGAGCAGGCAGCACGCCATGTACTTGCCGCGGCGGGGGTCACACTTCACCATCTGGTTGGAGAACTCAAAGCAAGCGTTGGTGATCTCTGGCACAGACAGCTGCTCGTGGTAGGCTTTCTCTGCTGAGATGATGGGTGCATAGGTGGTGAGAGGGAAGTGGATCCGTGGGTAGGGCACCAGGTTGGTCTGGAACTCAGTCAGGTCGACATTCAAAGCTCCATTAAACCTCAGGGAAGCGGTCACTGAGGAGACAATCTGCCCAATGAGCCTGTTGAGGTTGGTGTAGGTGGGGCGCTCGATGTCCAGGTTGCGGTTGCAGATGTCATAGATGGCTTCGTTGTCCACCATGAAGGAGCAATCCGAGTGCTCCAGGGTGGTGTGGGTGGTGAGGATGGAGTTGTAGGGCTCCACCACTGCTGTGGAGACCTGTGGGGCTGGGTACACAGAGAACTCCAGCTTGGACTTCTTGCTGTACTCCACGGAGAGCCGCTCCATGAGGAGTGAGGTGAACCCAGAGCCTGTGCCTCCCCCAAAGCTGTGGAAGACCAGGAACCCTTGGAGGCCACTGCACTGGTCAGCCTGTAGCAGAATATATTATATTTACCTCTCTGTTAAGGACTGGAATAACTCTCCCAATTAGTACAAGCACTGAATTCTGCTTTGAGCAGTTACTGGTCATAGTGCACCCAGTCTTTAGAGTGGGGTCACTCAGTATATAGAATCCTAGAATGGCTGGAGTTGGAAGGGACTCCCAGAGGTCATCTAGTCCAACCCCCCTGCAAGAAGCAGGGACACCCCCAACTAGATCAGCTTGCTCAGGGCCTCAGCCAACCTGGCCTTGAACGTCTCCAGGGATCCAGGGGCATCCACGACCTCCCTGGGCAACCTGTTCCAGTGCTCCACCACTCTCATAGGAAAGAATTTTTTCCTAATATCCAATCTAAATCTCCCTCCCTCTATTTTAAAACCATCACCCCTTGTCCTGTCACAACAGGCCCTACTGAACAGCCTCTCCCCATCTTTCTTGTAGGCCCCCTTGAGGTACTTGAAGAACCTAAGTGCTGCAACTGACTACATGTGTACACTTAAGATATTCTCATGGAGCTACCACAGGTACCTCCTTGCATGGTCAGATGATGCCTATCAGCTCAGTGCATTCCTCAGAACCTGAGTGGGCACAGGAGCACATGGGTCCTAGGCCCACAGGAGACATCTCAAAACCACCTCACTGAGAAGCATCCAGGTACATTGTTACAATCCTGCTTCACTCCTAAGTGTAGAGTTTGGTCTTCCCAGCCTGGCTACCAATTGTTTGTTTAGGATTAGTATCTACAGTTGTACAAGCAGGATGTGGCTTCCCTGTGGTCATAGAATCACTTAGGCTGGAAGAGAACTTTAGATCAAGTCCAACCATAAACCTAGCACTGCCAACCACACCAAGTCCTTCTCTTCTTTGTGGTCTAACACTGTGTTACTTCATGCATGTACAATGCATGTTAACAGTTGCTTTTAGAGCAGATATACAGGTTCAGATGGCCCCTTGCTTTACTGAGCTCCCAACCTAATCACAGCAGCAGCACATCAAGGGGTTTTTCTTCTGAAGCTTTTACCCAAACCCAAAGTTCAATTGTATTGTCTATGGTGTGTTCTTTTCATGGAATCATGGAATTTTAAGGCTGGAAATGACCCCTAAGATCATCCAGTCCAACCATTANCTCCTCGTAGGGCCTGTTCTCCAGACCCTTCCCCAGCTCCCTCAGCCTCCTCGTAGGGCCTGTTCTCCAGACCCTTCCCCAGCTCCCTCAGCCTCCTCGTAGGGCCTGTTCTCCAGACCCTTCCCCAGCTCCCTCAGCCTCCTCGTAGGGCCTGTTCTCCAGACCCTTCCCCAGCTCCCTCAGCCTCCTCGTAGGGCCTGTTCTCCAGACCCTTCCCCAGCTCCCTCAGCCTCCTCGTAGGGCCTGTTCTCCAGACCCTTCCCCATCCTCGTTGCCCTTCTTTTAAGGGAAAGACTTTTCTCTTACCATTTTACGAATTCTGCTGAGAACAGTGTCTATAATCTCCTTTCCAATTGTGTAGTGGCCACGGGCATAGTTGTTGGCAGCATCTTCCTTGCCACTGATGAGCTGCTCTGGGTGGAAGAGGGCATGGTAGGTCCCAGTCCTGATCTCATCTACAGAAGGAGTGGTCATGGAGAGAAGCACAGTTACAGGTTCAGTAAAACACACAGCAAATCTACCAGGAGCCCATTGGGATGATGGTCATAGCAAGGTTAGTAAAGACTAGGAATAGCAGAAGGAGTAAGAATAACCCCATCTGAGCTAGTTGGCCAAGATCTAACTCCTTTGTCTTCACTCTGCAGCCAACTTGAGATCCTAATGTAACTTGGCTTGAGGAGTTAGCACACTGCCTGTGCTGCTAGGATTATTGTAGGATTATAGTTAGCACATGCAACTTGTCTTTCTGCTTGTTGCAAAGCACCTTGAGGTGGTTGGAAGTACTTCCTCCATCCTCTGCTCTACAACACATTGAAGAGGAGACAGAGTACATCCAGCACTGACATTTCTGCTAGATATATCTGACCCAGCTTTGTGCACCTTAAGACAAGGGGTGTTGGGAGCAGTTTCTCCAGGCTAGATGCAGTCAGTGAGGTTGGCAACATCTCCAGCAGGTATTTAAACCCACTCAGTCTCGATATTGGATACATTTCATACTCTACTCACTCGGTTCCCAATTTAGTGCTTTGATAATGTGCTTAAAAATAAGTGGAACCAAAACAAAATTCTACATTCCTTCTGTTAGATGAAATCATGAGTCACACATCCTAGATAAGATAGGACCAAAAACCCAGAAGAAGTATACAAGGCAGCAGCAGGTAGATTTCTACTGGTTCCTTGAGCAAAGAGAGTTGGTTTTTAAGAAGGTACTCCAAATCAAAGTGCCATGAATGAGTCAGACCCCCAGAGATCACTACAGAAGCTCAGGCTGGAAGGGGAAGGAGAAAGCTTGCAGTAGCAAGACACTTGGTTTCCACAGCATCAAATATATAGCAAGCATCTCCCCAAAGATGCTTCAGAGTGTTAAAACCAGATCAGTCACATCAGGTTATAGGATGATGTCACTCAGCTCAGAGCCACTGAGGGTAACAAAGTTAACTTACACCTGCTGAGGATCCTGCTCAAGACAGCAGGTCCCTTAAATCATAGAATCACTTGGCTTGGAAGAGACCTTGAAGATCACTGAGTCCAACCCCAGAAGAGGTAGGACCAAGAGTAACGGATTTCTCACTACAAGTTCATTCAGAAACACAAACTGTCTCCTTCTGATCACTGGAGATGTTTTACTAGAGAAGATGAGTGGGAGCTGCTGGGAAATATGAGCAGAAACACAAGAGCCAAGGAAGAAAGGATCAGGAGTCACAGTTAAAGACACCCCAGTACCCATCTGCCCCACTATTACCGATGACAGTGGGCTCCAAGTCTATGAACACTGCTCGTGGCACGTGCTTCCCAGATGCTGTCTCACAGAAGAAGGTCTCAAAAGAAGAATCCACTTGTTCAGACTTTGGCTCCAGAGGTTTTGCTTGCTTGGGGCCAGGAATGGTCCCATCTGCCTGAATCCCGTGCTCGAGGCAGTAGAGCTCCCAGCAGGCATTGCCCATCTGCACGCCAGCCTGCCCGATGTGGATGGAAATGCATTCCCTCTGGAAGGGGAAAATGGCTTGTTAAGGTGGTTTTTAGACATCCTGGGGCTTAGCACTAGCCCCCATGTTTGAGCCATTTGCTACTGTGGATGATGAGGGAAACAGGCAGCTTCCTCCCACTGCTGGGGGTTGTGGCGAAGATCAAACCGTGGTCTGCGGGACAGCTGGACACAGTCAAGTCACACACAACCCTAGGAAGAGCTCTCCCAGCCCACAGGGGGGAAGGAAGGAGGTGATGGGATTCATGCTGAGGCAGGAAACATCTGAGCAGTGCTGGCTCCTCAATCAGAGCTCAACTAGCCCTGCTGTGGGGTGGAACAGCTGTCAAATCCCTGGGTCCCAGAGCAATGGGGCATCAGGGACAACAGGTCCACAATCCCCCAGCTAAAAAACCAAACAAAACATCTCTGTACCAAGCAGGGAGAAGCCAAGTTTGGGAAAACCATAGACAAGCTGGGAGTTGTGGCAGGAAGCCAGCTGTCACCCAGGGCCAAAACAAAGAAAGGCTGACACCCAAAAGAGTCTCAGTCCTGATTTAACCAGGTCACCCTCCAGGAGCCTCTACCTACCTCCAGGGCAGTATTGGGGGTACTGGTGTCTTCTAGAGACTCTCTGGGTACTTTTGATGGTTGCACACTTCCCTGGGTAATTAGTATCCCTGCTGTTTCCACCACTCCAGGATCAAAGCACTGCTGCAGCTATGACAGAGGCTCATGTCCCAGCCCCCAAGCTTAGAGACCCAATTATTGTGATGATGGCACAAGGTAACACTGATTCCCAAGAAATCACTATGGAAGGGAGCTGGTGAACCCACACAGTATGGCTGATCCTGGAGAGGTGGTGGATGCCTCAACCCTGGAGGTGTTCAAGGCCAGGTTGGATGGGGCCCTGGGCAACCTTGTCCAGCTCCAGGCTGGAGGTTGGTGGCCCTGCCTGTGGCAGGAGGGCTAGAACTTTGTGATCCTTGAGGTCCCTTCCAATTCAGGCCATTCTGGGATTCTGTGATCCCATTAGTTGTAGTGTTGATGGGCAGATTAGTTCTGGTCTCAGCTCAT
This sequence comes from Heliornis fulica, assembly GCA_013399135.1. Lineage (NCBI taxonomy): Eukaryota > Metazoa > Chordata > Aves > Gruiformes > Heliornithidae > Heliornis > Heliornis fulica. Next base: position 109,776 of record VXBZ01006813.1, read on the forward strand.
TTCACACCACCACCTAGTCCTATCCAGAACTGAGGGTCTCCACAGCTAAGCTCAGCCCTCTTCTACAAGCAGCCTACATTGAGCTGAGCATAACAAATGGCTTGGCTTTCTCAAGGGGTTGTGCACAGCCCTAGACATAACTATCCTACCAGAGGAACCCTATCCCATTGAAAGTCACCACCAAGTGGTGCTAGACAGTCCTGGGCACCAAGTATTTGTGGCAGCAGCCATCAGGAGAAGGATGCAATACAATTTCTCCCATCTTAGTCTCCAAGCATAGTTGTGTCAAGACATTTCTCAACCCTCAAGCAACCAATGGTCACTGCACACCCAGCTCACCCACCACAAACTGGATGAACACTCCCAGTCCCACAGAGGGGCACCAACTCCTTTACCCACAGCTGGCCAAACACCACCAGTTCTGGGTGTGGAGGCTCATGTTTATACCCTCTCCTCTCTCAAAGTTGATATTTGCACTATGTGGGAAATGCTGGCTGCCATTTGCCCATCCCTCTCAGCAAGATGGTTGCAATAACTCCTCACCACAGTTTGCAAGGGTCAGCGCCACAGGCGCTTCACCAGCGCTGGCTGGGACAGCTGCTCCACTCACTATCCTCTCCCAGCTCCCCAGCCCCAGCACCTGCTCCAAAGGGAACATTGGTATTTTCAGCCCAGAGCACAAGGAATGGAAACACCAGAAAAAAAAAAGAAAGAAAAAAAAATTTAAAAAAAAGGGGTTGCTGCTGCAAGGGAGAAAGTGGAGGTTTTCATCTGCAGGTTCTCCCCACACCACCCCCCGAGTATGCTGGAAGGTTTGGGGTGTTGAGGGTTTTTCTGAGATCCCAGATCTCCAACATTTGCAAAAATATGAACTGCATTTTACAGACTCCAGCTATAGGCATTCTATTGTTGTCCAGCTGATTTTCCCATTGGAAAGACCATGTAAATGTTTAACTGTTTTATAGCCAAACCAGACTCTAGAAGCCAGCAGATAAAAGGAAGAGTTCAAAAGCTGACTTGCTGGGAGTTACTTTGAAGTTTTCTTCTCTTTGCAACATGCAAAAGGCCACCACCAGACTTTCCAAGTTATTCCTCTGCATTCACAACAGGGTGACAGTTGTGTTATTCCCCAATAACCTTCAGCCAGATCAGCCAGCACTGCTCAGGGTTGCAGGTTTTTTTAGCAACCAGATCAATCCACTTCAGTTTCACAGTTGCAAACTCTTTAGAGCAAAGATTCAACTTTTAAAAACTAAAAGAAAGGAGGGGGGAACAACAGACAGACAGACACAACTTTATTCATTTAATATCTAATCCCAAGGGCTTGTAGCAAACAAAGGCAACATGGCAGCTCACTCCTAAGGAGAAAAAAAAAACAACCCTAAAAGTCTCTGCAAGTTGCACTAGTTTTCAGTGTGAGAGTTGAAGTGTTAAACTTCAGGAGAAGAGCCAGCAGTGTCAGAAGTTAAACTTTAGTTTATCACATAGTTGTGTATTGAGATACTTTGTTCCCTTCTCCCCCCACCCCCAAAAAAAAAAAAAATTAAACCCCAATTTGTGTTAAGGAGACAGAAAGTCCACAGACCCCACCTCAGGAGCTACAAACCCAGAGTAAAAAGCAGCAAGAAGACACCTAAATAACTCTTCTCCAATCAACTCCCTCATTTTTCCCTTATAAGGAGCAAACTCTGAATCAATAAACCATAAGGTAATTGGCAATTAAACAAAGCTGCTTGGAATTAACCTCTGCAAGAAAAAAAAAAGGAGAGGAAAAAGAGCAGGCAAGTTGCTTAGCTCAGCACACTTGGAAAGTATAAAATATATACTTTAAGTTTAGATTAACAGAAATACAAGGCATGCTCTTACCATGATGAGACTGGAGGCTTGCTAAGATCTAAGCAAAACAGCTGCTGCCCCTGCCTCTCCCTGCAACTTTATAGCCCAGGAAGCCTTGACTCCACCTGAATATAAAGAAGCTTTCTGCTAGCTTAAAGGAGCAGAGCTCCTTTTCTTTGCATCCCTGGAAATAGCAAGGGATAAAATGATCTACCAGTGTCTAGATGGAGATTTTTGCTGTGGTTAAACAGCTTTGGGTATAGTGCAATGGGAGCTTTTATGGTTGGGTTTGGGTTTTATTTTTCAAAGTGCCTCAATTGGTGTGGGGGGATAAAGTAAATGGCAAAAGTTTGGCTTTGTTTAAAAAGAAGGAAACTCTGGGGAAGTTTCTGTGCCCCCATATGATTCACTTTATCCAGAAGAAACACCTTCCCCTTACCATCATTCAGAGAACTTCCACTGATAATGCTGTTTCTCATCTAATTTTTGATGTAATCCTGCAGTTTTTGGTCTTTCTTCCATACACTCAATGACCTTCATGGGAATCTGCAGACTTTTGCACCTCTGGGACATGCAGGTGGAGGCTCAGCTCCTCTGTTCACCTTAGCTGCTGCCCACTGAGGGTTCATTCTGCTCTCCTGACATGAGGACCCCAGCTGGTTTTGGACCCATCTTGCAAATGGGCAGATACATCTTTAAGACTGGTTCTGCCCTCAAGTCTTAGTAGTGCCTGTGGGGTTACTAGCAGCAGGTAGACAAGGACAATCAGTGATAACTTCTTTACTAATTCCCTTATTTACCTCTTCATTCTCCCATTAGAAAGTTCCCAAACCTTCTTTAGGTCACAGCTGCAGCAGGTTGACAGCTCTGGGCTTGAGTGAGATAACTACATCCCTGTAGCACAGCACAACCAGGCAGCCAAGGACAGGGAGTTTTTCCTCTGTTCAGTGTTTGTGGGAGCCTCTCTGCTTACTGAACTCCCCCATACCATACCAGACCAGAAACACTTTACTGGACCAAGTCCAGCATATATTGCTGAGCTGGTTGGATATGGAATACAGGACGTAGGAGGACAGGGCAAGTGTGGGACTTGTTCATCCTCAGGAAGGGGACACTTTTCAACTCACCATGAAGGTGGTCAGATGTTGGATGAAGATGGGGGCATTTTCATCCTTGAATGTATTCAAAACTCACCTGCACAAGTCCTCAAGCATCCCATTCCAAGTTCATCTCAAGGTTTTTTTAGGAGACAAAATTAACCCTCTCACCAAAGACCTGTAAGCACCAAGCTGATTATAAGAACATCCCCAGCCATAAGGGCAAATTTCTTTAGAGAAGCTTTATTTCCTCTTGACCTGTCAGCACCACATATGGGCTCAGCTGAGCCTGGGGTATTTGCCCCCAGCTTTGCCAAGGTAGGGGACTGCAGCCTTGATGGCCAAAGAGATGAGCTGACCGGGAGGAGGAAGACATCTATGGAAGAGCTTTTCTCCACTGACTTGTTCAGCCCAACCTCTGCCTCTGAGGGCAGAAGGGAGCATTACCTTGTTCCTGCTTGGGGCTATGCTATGGATTTAGGGAATTCAAGCCAAGCAGGTTGAGCATAGGTCTATGCCTGGTCTGGTAGTGGGGGAATTCAGCCCTAATTGGGTCAAGCAATGCTCTTTTGTTAGATAGAGCATCATGCAAACGCTGCTGTCAGCGCTGTGGCCTCCAAACCTCTGCTGGGAATAATGCTGGACTCTGAGTAGAGAGAAGCTATTCATTCCTGACCTAAACCAAGAGCTTCCTAAATGTGTGCACCAAGCCTGCCAGTTGGGCAAGAGCTTCTCTTTCCAAGAGGAATCTGTTCCTCAATAACAAAAGAGAAAATTAGAACTTGGGCAGTTTGGAGCATGAAGCATTTATTCACTAAATAATGTGGGTTTGGTCAAGCTCAAATCCTAAACTCTTGGAGCTGATTTCTGTCTTTCTTGAGAAATGGAAAGCAAAAAGAGAGAAGTGCTGTCATTTGGTGGTGACAGAGACAACCTGCCTGTGTTCTCAGCTCCAAGACATATTTAGCAAGGCATCGATGAGAAGGACAGAGACCAACCCCCCTGAGATGAGCCACTGTGGCAGCTCCCGGCCTTTTTATAGCCAGACATCACAGCTGCTGCCTCCTTCTTCCCACTCCCACATCCCAAATATCACCTCCTTGCTCTTCCTATTGCTGTCCTCACCATGTGGTCTGGGACTTGTCACTGTTCGTTTCTGCAGAGGAAATCCTTGACCACAAAATCTTTACCCACGAGGATGTTGGTGGCATCTCAAAACATGCTGGACAATTGTCCTGAGAATGGAGGGAGGAACTGATCCATGGTCACGCTCTGGTCAAGCACTTGAATCATCAGGTTGCTGATTTTGCTGTGGTGCTTTGAAGAATGGCACTTAAATGTCACCTTTTACACCTGTAACTTGCTTTTGTTAGAGGAGCTCCCACGGAATCAAAAGGGTTTGTCCCTGGGAAAAGAGAATATTTAATTGAATATTAATTTATTTAATTCAATATTAATTTTTGGTGCTGCTGAAACAGGAAAAAGTGGGAGGAAAAAATTCTCACTTAGCTTCAGGCTGAGCCAAATATGAGATTTTTTGGTATTTTTGGTTTGTTGGCTGGACTGAAAAATAGTGATTCATGTAGTTCCAAAACCCAACATTTCAGAAACAATTCGCTGCCATGTTTAATTGTTCACCTAGTTAAATTTGCTCCCTGTTTCACATGTGAATTTCCCTAGCATCAGCTTCCAGCCACTGGCTCTCATTATGCCTTTTTCTGGCAAGTAAAAGCTGCCAATTTTCCACACCCTCACCCCCCCGAAGGCAGATGTTGTCTTTTCAAGTGTATTCAGCCTTGGCCAAATACAAAGAACAACAGTCCTAGAGATGTCCATCCTCCACTTTAGCCTGAATTGCAAGATCCTGTTCCCCAGCAGGTCTCCATCTGCCACTATTGTCCTCCAGAGGCATAAAGCCACTGGTGTCATTAATGGGAACTCCCCGGTGACCTGGGCAACCTGGGACTGAGGGAGGAACTTGCTCCATGCCAGTGGTTCCCAAAGCTCAGCCAGCAGTGAGAACATATCTAATGGGGCTGTTGTGACCCTCAAGAGTTTTGGTGGCTGCCGTGTCATATTCCTGCAAAATTTGCTATGTGGCTTCAGCCTCAAGTCTGAGGAGGAAATGAGGAACCTCCCAAGGGGCACCCTATCGTTGATGGGCCAACTAGTGCTCTGGTCACTCCTGCTCCTCCTTGTAGGGAGGCCTCATGCCACTGTTACCCAAATTTAGGTTTGCCAGAGCTGACTTTGAAGTGCTGCTCCTGATAGCAGTTGTCCTTTATCTATCATGCAATGAGGCCCCAAACTCAGCTCAGGCATCTGTTACTGATAACCAGAGATGATTTATCCAAGCATTAGCCTGCATATCTCTAGCATTTCACTCTATGTGTGTTTCTGTCCATTAACAGTTTGTTTTTATACTACTCTTTCTCTGGCCTTGGCGTCAGCCTTTCTGCTTCGTGCACGTGAAGGATACAAGCAGGGCCAACTCCATTTGTTTTGCTTACAATGGCTTCCTACCCCTCCCTCCAACATACAGATTTTGCTCCAGCCAGGCTCCATCTACAAACACATCCTTGCAGCTTGAGACACTGGAGCAATGTGGGTGCAAGGGATCCATTCAGATACACTCACAAAAAAAAAAAAGAAAACAAACAAGTAAACTTGCCACAAAAGCAAATTATTCAAACAGTGCTGACAACTGAAGCAGTCAGCATCAGTAGGAAACTTTTGTCCTTCTCTGTTATAATGCAAAAATCCTACATCAAAAAAAAAGTGATTAAAACTGAAAATCTCCATTGCAAGGTTATCATGATGGGATGTTTTGACATTCCAATTTCTCCACCCGCCCCCTCCTCTCGTTTTTCTTTCCAGATGAAACCCTGGCAGACCCATCCCGTTCTGCTAGACGCCTCGATTGGAGTGGAACCACATATTTCAGCTGTTCCAGCAGAATTCCCCCCAACCAGCTCTGCCTCAAAGCTATTCCCGTAACCAGGGGTGGAGAAAGCACCACTGTTTTATTCGTGTCTGCACAGCTGTGCTTCTCCTCTGAGCTCCCTACGGCAGATAGGAACCAGCTGTGAGGTACAGGCTTCTTTGCAGCCAGGTTAGGCTATAGCAATAGCCAGAGCACAAGGATATGCTTTAATTTATTCTCCAGATCCAAAGGGTTGTTTCTACTCTCCTCCCTCTGATTGCCTTAGGAGTAATGAGGTAAAGGCTTTAAGGAAAAGCTTTCTTTGAATGTAACTTGAAGAAGGACATGGAGCAGTTGGAGAGGGTCCAGAGGAGGCCACAAAGATGATAAAGGGGCTGGAGCACCTTTCCTA
>VXBZ01006813.1:127072-147051 GCA_013399135.1 Heliornis fulica
CCCTCCGGCTGTACCCAACCCCCTCCTATCGTGAGAGGGATATCTCGCCTGTAGGCTGTGGGGGGTCCCTCGCCATCCTACCTTATGAGATAGACACTACTTTCCTTCCCCTCCTTCCCCCTCCCCTGGTTTCCCTCTTGTGTCCTTATAGCAAAGGGCAACTCTCCCTCCCCCCCACACCCCCCAGCAGGTTTCCCTCCTGTCTCATAACGTGAATGTGTGTTTGAGTTTAGGGGTCCCCGAGTAGCCTGTAATTAGGTAAAGAGTCCACTAACGACCTGTCTTACAGAGTAAGAGTGGGGGAAGGAGGTTCACCGGGCCTTAAGTCTTTTCTCGGCCCCTTTGTGTCCCATAAGTGGGGGAGTTGCTCCTTTTTCCACCCATGTGTGCTCAACTACCCCCGGGTCGTTGTGCAAAGGCTTTTCTCCTCCCCTGTCTATTACAGGGGGTTCTGGCAGTCCCCTTCAGGTGGAGGGCAGGATCCTTGTTGCTCCTGAGGTTGGGAATAATTTGGGGTAGGGTCTCTTACATCTCCTGAAAGGTCTAGCTGAGCCTCCATGATCTCTGCAGGACACAACAAGGTTAATTCCCTCTCCTGGGCTTGGGGACACCCACCTCCATTAGCGCTGGGTTTTATTCTGATTTATAAATCCCTATGTGTGTGCCATCTATTAGTGTTGCTTTGACATGTTGAACTTTGGAGACTTAGCCAAGACCACCCAGTGAAAGAAACTTACATATTAAGTTAACGTGAAGATCAGCTTATCTGTATTGACCTGAGTAATGATACCTGGATGTGTTTATAAGCAGCTTGTGCCTTATCAGCAACTGACCCCCCACGTGAAGCATCTCCTGCTGACCGGTATCAAGACAAACCCAGACTGATCAGCAGAGTCTTGTGTTTTCTGTTGCCCTCAAGTTTAAGAAATGACTTATTTTGAGTGTGCAAGTGATGTAGAAACCATCCATTTCTGACAGATACAGTTCTAGTCACCTCAGTCCAGTTACTACCTCCAAATGTATTTGGGCAGAGGTTCACCCCCAGGTGTGGTCAGGGACTTGTTCTTTCTTTTTTGGTTCTTAGTGCTCTCCTTCCAGCTCCATTTGTGCCATGGGAATGAGTGACTGAGGCAGTCCCTTGTTGTGAAACCTGGTGAAATTCTCCACAGGGTAGAGTTGATGTTCTTTATTAGGTGGCTTAAATCAAAGCAAGGTAAACATCCATGAGCTTGCTTTCCCTAATGTCTGGTTTTAGTAACCATTGTGTGTTCTGGATGGCAGAACATCTTAATGCACTTTTAAAAATAAATGTTTTCATAGAAACATGCTGCAATATCATCTTTAAGATCAAATTGTAGCTCCCTAATTATTGCACTTGAAAAGCATAGCATAATTGAAGGCTTCAGGGATTCTGTGAGGTGATGAAACACTCGCTGGGGTTTTGGGATGGTCACGCATTCCTTTGTGAGGCTTGTCTGTGTGGAGAAGCCCAGGGAAGTAGTGATAAAACTGGGCAAGGAGTTTATGCAGATAAGACATGTATGTATTAAACCTTAATCTGGAGGCTCACAAGCAAGATGATGCCAGTTTGGCACCTAGATGTGGTCTTGTGATGTCAGCAGTTCAAGAAGTCACTGTCCTGAGGCTTTTTTGCAGAGTAATGGAAAACTTGAAGGGACTTCTGGGTGGTCTCCAGTCCAAAACCTGCTCAAATCAAGGCTGACTTCAAACTCAGGTCAGGTTGCTCAGAGCATTGGTCAAGTAAGCTTCAGAAATCTCCAAGGACAGATGTTTCCTTACCTTTCTGGGTCTCCATTCTAGAGGTCAATCAAATCCTTTGTGGGGAAAATACTTTTTATTCTATCTAATAGGAATTTTCCTTGCCACAGCTTGTGCATGTCTCCTCTCCTTTCTGCTCTGTGTGCCCAAGAAAGGCTTGTGTCTTCTTTCTGTCCTCTCCTTAGATAGTTGTGGACATCATCTTGCCATCTCTTCCCTCATTCATCCTGAGCTCCAACCCTATCTTGTTTGCACTCAGCTGGACATGCTCCAGTTGGTATTGCTTGTACTGGGAGGCCCTAGGCTGGATCTATTATCTAAATGGGGTCTCACAAATACTGGCTAGCATTGTTTGGCCTGCTTGCTTGCTGTGGTTTTGCCACCACAATAATGCATGGCCATCCATCTGGCTGCAAGCCACTAATACAGAATTTAGATTGTTTAATCCCTTCAGCTGTTGGGGACAAACTGGGATGGGGGTTGGGCTTTTTGGTTTTAAAAACAAACTCGAAGCAGTTGGGGTTTTTTTTAAACCATTTGAGCTGAATATGCAAAATCTGTATCATGTCTAAGTGGTCCTGCTGCCAGACTCAAATTTGGGGCTTTAAAGCAGTCTCCTTGCATGGACCAGTAGAGGTTAGTGATTTTCCCCTTGGTGACTGCATCTATCCACCTGTTGTGGGCAGGATCAGTGCTTGAGTGTCTGAGCTAGGTCAGGTGAGAGCTCCAACTGTTTGCACTGTGTTTGTGGTCTGAACAGCCAGGCAGCTGCACAAGGCTGCTTTTAACCAAAAAGCCATGAACAAGCTGGGGTCTGAGTTGAGCTGGGCCTCCAGGAGATTCATGTGGGACACTTTAAGCAAAAAGGCCTATACTCCCTAAGCAAATGCTTTTGCACTAGAATATAAAAGTGTTTAAACATATAAATGACCTCAGTCCTCTGTTAATTTGCCTTAAGCCTGTGTGTGTGCACACATGCATGAGAGTTGCTCTCTCCAGTCTTGTAATGTGACTCTGAAGGAGGAGTCTTCTGCCCACCAGCCTGATTTTAGTCAAATAGCCAGGCAGAAAGGGAGCTCCAATTGCAGGACTGAGGCCTCTGACTGAAAGAGTCTATGAATACACTAAATATATTCAGCAGTGTTTGGGGGAGAGGTAATATCCTTTATTAGACATGTCCTTTTGCAGACCCTGCTTTGCTTTTGTACCTTTAGACCCTCACAGCTACAACATTTGAGTAGTCTCAAATCTGTTTCAGTGAGGGGATTTTAAGTTAGTTTGCCTTTCCTAGGAAGCATCAAGTTTCACTTCTGTGATGCTAGAGAATTCCTGATGCTCCCAAAAGAGAGGTATGTGGCCAAGGGAGATGGGAAGGTTTTTGCACAGAGTATTTGTAGTCAGCCTCTTGTCTGTGTAATCCCAGAGTTGTGTCTAAAAAAGGAGACTGTTGATAACATGCTAGGAACAGTGACCTCACAGAGTTATGAACAGAGAATGTTTTCTCTGATAGAATTGATCTGGGGACTGTTTTAACATCTTTTCTATTCATCCCTTTCCCCATTGGCACTACCACTGTAGCTGCTACACAACAATGTGAATCAGATTAAAGTTATAAATGTGAGATGTTGCTCTGTTGTGAGAAATTGCTGTCTTGAGCAGAGGGGAAGGAAACTGTAGGTGGTGCCCAAAGATGAGCAGTCCTGAAAAGAGAGTGAGGAATGGATTTACCAAGACTGTGTTCTCCCTTGCCAGCTAGTTTCTGACCCAGAAACAGACATCATTGCTAGTTGCTGGAAAAGTGTTTCTCTGAACCTTGTTCCCCTCCCCCAGCTCTGGCAGCTAGAAGATGACCAAAAAAAAATTGCATGTAGGCTTCTAGCAATGATAAACCAAACCTTGTTTGGGGGTTTGTTTGCTCTGTAATTTTGTTCCCACCTTGATAGTTTATCTGGTCTCCAGGTGAATCCAGGTGAAGCTGACAGCTCAAGGGCATGTTATCTCTTCTGAGGTAACACACAAATAAACCAGTGAGACCTCTCTCCTGCCCCAGACACACTACCTGACACCAGCTTGCATCTTACATACATCACTGGCCAAGCTGCACAAGCCAGTGTGGAGGCTGGCTCTGGAAAAGCTCCCTCCAGCTTGGATGGCCCAGCATCCCACTGGAAAGAGACAGGTTCCCTCCAACCCCAGGCAAGCCTGGAGCTTGTAAAATTGTTTTGTCTTTGCCCAGAATCAACTGTTCTTTCTGATTCTTTCATATGGCAGAAGTACCCACAGGCAATCATGCAGGGATGGAGCACTGCTGTGCTGAGCTTCTGAAGATAGAGGTGGGCTGTCAAGTCACACATCTAATTAAAGCCCTGCCTCATGCTCCTCTTCTTGAGTGTCTGCATCTTTGGTAGCACAGAACCACAGCCCTTCAGTTGCTGGTCCTGTGACTGTGCCTGTTGTGATCTGTCAGTACTTGCTTAGCACCTGGGGTCCCAGACATTGTAAAGACAGCACAGTTCTGAACAGGAGACAGAAATGTCACTTTGAGACAAGCTATCTGCAGTGGGAAGGGAAGAGAGTCACACTTGATTGTACATATTCATGTACCTTTTAAATATTTTAATTGTAACCATCACTTCTTAGTAGTTATTCAAATGGGATTAATCCAAATTAACTGGCTGACTTTGTATGGAAGGATTAAAAGAAACTAGTGTTTTTATGTAGGTTGCATTAGGGTGGAAGGTGGAGAAGATGCTCAGTTGTCAAGTTGTGCAAGGAAGGGAGGTGTCATGGCAAGCCCCTGAGTGAAAGGTGGTCTGAAGCTGGCTGGTGTTGCCTTGAGAAAGCAAGAATGAACAGCTTATATCTGGTGTGAACAATGGATGGGGCTGACAAAGGAGCTGGGTAGAGCAGCAGGTGTTGGAGAAGAGCTGAGAGTTTGTTTTCTCACATATGGTGCAAATGTCAACTGCTACCAAAGGTCTGGCTTCTCCAAGCTCCCTTCCTGCTGCTTTCCTTGCACCAGTTCCAGTCACTGTTCGACTGCAGGGTGAGCTGGGTAGTTGGTTTTGTGCTGAACCTCTACACACACACCCCAAAAAAAAAAAAGTTTTATGTTTAATCAGCATCTGAACCACCTTTCCCTATGGCTGTGGGATTGCTGAATTAGGCTTGGGGGATCTGGTGGTGGGAGGAAGGGATGAAGATGACCTTCTCTGGCAGCCTGCAGTCATGCCAACCTTCCCTGGGACCTGTGCAGGAGGTTTGTTGAGAAGTGGTTTGTTTCTGTAGCAGAAAGAGGAGCAAAGCAGCTGGTTGTCTGCCTGGGAGAAGGATTTTAAGGAGGCATCTGAAGAGAGTGAGTCCTTTCTGAATTAATTATATGTTTACAAATTTTAAAGCTTTTTTAAATCTTCCCTGATCACCTACTTGTTCAGCACAATCTGCAGTAAACTCTTTGCTTGGCTTTTATTTACACATTTATACTATTTAAAATCTTTTTTTGGTTGGCCAGTGACCTAACACTGCTGTGAAGGCCAAGTGGTTTTGATGGTGATGGCTCTCTTTTCTTTCTTCTCCCTAATTATGGCTTTTCTGAAATGAATGTTTGTTTGCTCTTGATCTCTTTTGTGATTAAAGCTTGTGTTCATCAGACTTTTTTGGATAGGTAAAATAGTAATGAAGAGTGCAAGCATACACTTTTCCTTCCTATTATCACATCAAAGTTAGCACAAATGGAAACTTTTACTCTGGTGAGGAAGGTAGCTATTAAAATGCATCACTTGAACATAATTGGAAGCTACAGTGTAGCTTTCAGAAAATGTCTAGAGGCTCTTGTGTTACCACTTCTTTTATTCCAAAAGCAGACTGTGAGTGTCTGGTCTGGATGTGCTCAAGGTACAGGAGATTTATACACAGCAGCTTCAGTCAGTTTTCCTCCCATAGGTCTCAAATGTGCAGCTTGCAAGAGATGGGTAGTGCTTATAGTATTATAAATAATGAGTTCATATCTTGGTCTGAAGTTGTTGTAAGAGAATATTGATACCTTTGCCATTCTTCATGAAAATCAAACAAGAGTTTGGGTTTTCTAAGGGTTAAAATCCCACTTGTGTAGTTTTACTGTTGGTTTTCTTTAGCTGCTCTTTGTAAAAGAACTCCACAACGTTTCAGGAGAGGGTGAAGAACAAAATGTCCCTAAAACCGAGAGGATTTATGCTGAGAGCAGGGATTTTGTGGCACTCTTCTTCCTTGATACATTGTTTTTCAGCGAAATAGTACCATTTTAAGGTCTGGTAGGGTTTGTTTTGGGGTTGTGGGTTTTTGTTTGGGTTTTTGGGGATTTTTGTTTGGGGGGTGGTGTTCTGCTACAATTTGAGTGCCAGAGGGTTGACTAAACTCCAGTATGTTGTTCTAAAACCCAACTGGACTGAAATCCTGAAGTTACTGGGCGCATATTAACAACTGTTGATGTGGGGGGAGCTGTCTTTATACGTGGTGTTCTCTTGCAAGGGCTAAAGAAGGTGGGACCATACCTGAGTAGTCAGCAGCACAGCTCTGGCAGCAGATTCTGGGTTGTTTGAGTTGGGGTCTTTGGTTTTGGTTTTTGATTTTTTTTTTTGTGTGGTGGTTTGCTTTGGTTGGGTTTTGCTTTGTGGTGGTTTGGGTTTTTTTGTTAGGGCAAGCAAAATGTGTTACAACACTGGCAGAACTAATAAAACAAGCTGAAGTATGCACTTGATGTAATTTTGGTGGCCTCTGAACAAGGATCTCTAGGAAATAAAGGTAGTGCCTGTGGGAATGCTCATCCATTCCCAGTGAAGCTTGGTGCTTCTCAGTGTTTGGAGATGCTGAAAACAAATGAAATTTCTTATAGGGAAGATGAGGGGAGAGTTGGAGGAAGAAGGAAAGACCTTCAAAATAACTCAGAATTTGCTTTTTTCTAAACCATGGGCACTGCTGCTTTTCCAACCTACAAGTGCCACCAGCAAGTCATTAAAACCCATTTAGACATTTCAATGCTCTCAACATCCCTCTATGTGAATGTTGATTGTGGGTAACACCAGTCTCTTAATTACTATATGCTGATGATAGCCTGCTTGTCATTGTCTTGTAAAACAGAAGTCATGCTACACTTAGCAAATAATTATCTTCACTCATAAATCATTATCTTCAACATCCAGTTGCTTAAGCCTAGCTATTATGACTTCAATTAATATTTTCAGGGCAAGCTCATCACAGATGCCTTCAGATAAGTAACTTGCAGTGGATGAAGATAGGATATAACTGCCAAGCTTAGGCAACTTCAGTCCTGCAAGTCAAAAGATAAGGATAGCAACTAGGGATGGGCTTTTTACAAGGGCAAGTATTGATAAGACAAGGGGTAATAGCTTTAAACTTAAAAAGGGGAGATTTAGATTAGAGATTAGGAATAAATTCTTTCTGTGAGCGTGGGGAGGCCCTTGCACATGGTGCCCAGAGAAGCTGGGGCTGCCCCTGGGTCTTTGTCAGGGTTCAGGGCCAGACTGGGTGGGTCTTTGGGTACCCTGGGCTAGTAGAGGGTGTCCCTGCATGTGACAGGGGGTTGGAAGTAGATGAGCTTTGAGGTTCCTTCCAACCTAAACCTATTCTATGATCATTCCTATAAACATGAGCCCTTCTTTGCTTTTACACCAAGTGAAGTAATATTTATGTGTATGAAGGTATCTTTCTACAGCAAGAGATGTCCTTAACTCTAGCTGTCTCTTCTGACTGGTCTTGCTTCTGACCAAGGTATCAGGCAAAGGTTGGTATGAGCTCACAGCAATGACATGGTTCAATGTGCTGAAACCACCTCACACTTGCCTTTTTATTTTTTTTTTCCTTGTGAATAGCTGCAATAGTTTTTTTGTCTTAAAATCTAACCCCCAAAAAATCACAACCATTTAATCACATACACTTGCAGCAATTGGTATTGCTCTCCTGGTACCTGAGAGGCAGATTGTTTAAATATTCTTTCCATCCTTGAACTCTGAACATCTACATTTCCTACTTGGATAGGAATAGCACATAGAGGTGTCACTGCACTCCTGCTTGCAATTGCCTACAGATTGTCTGCTGTGTGCCCTTTCACTGCAGCTTACACACATCTCCAGACCCCTTGAGCAAGTTTAACAGCTGCTGGATGATTGCTGATCTCTTGGAATCTGCTATGGAAAGAGAAGAGATAAAAATCAATGGCATTGTTCGTCTGGTAGAAAGATTAAGACATGAAGTGCTTTACAAAATTAGCCTTGCTGCTTTTGCAGGGAAAGGCTAAGAAAAAGCAACTTATCCTTATAGTCCTGCTGATCTGGCATGGGGATGACTGACTCCAAAGAAGGAGAATATTTTTATTGAAATGCATGTGAGAAACTATCCGGGCTTCTTGGTTATCTTAATTTTAGGAGGAAACTGCATGTCTTCACTATATCCTGTGTGATCAGAGGAAGCTAACAACATAAAGCTGATCTTTCTCAAGGACTGAGTCTTGTATCTGTAGTGCAAGAGACAACAGGCAAAGTCAGGCAAGGGAGCACAAGAGCAGGAGAATTTGAGAAAGGGATGAAAGACTGGCTATGTTAGATACTCTAGAGGGTAGACAGTCTTGAGACTACATTGGGAAATATTGGAATTCATCTAATCAAGAGGAGCAGAACATCAGCAGCTTACTTTTTAAGTTAGTGGTGGGCACAGGCTTCTGTGAGGATAGCAGTGGGTGTGTTATGAGGAGCCTTAAAATGAAGAAGGCAAATACACACAATGCTATAGAAGAAGATGCACCCTTCAAAAGGGGCTGAACAGTGCAGATAGGAAATATGTTAACATGGAGAACTGGGAAATTATTCTTGTAGTGGTTGACCCAAGCATGAACTAGTTTCCCTGGCTAGCAAGTGCTAGAACAGTAATAAACCAGGGATAGGCCTAGCTTATCCAAAGAGGGAGCAGAGTTCAGCTGTTGGGAAAGGCTGCATCTATTCCTGTCACGGACTTTATGCCAGAACAAGAAGGTTTTGACACATACTTAATTGTGATGCCCAAGTCATACCAAAGTTGTCTTGCTTCTTGACTTCTCTGCTGCCAGAGTTTGATATACCATCTACACTGCCACCACACTGGCAAGTCTAAGCAAGGCTTCATGGGGGACAGTCTGTGGGTTAAAACAAAGTTGTAAAAGAGAAAAGGCTTGGGTTTATTTACTTAATCCTCTCCTCAACTCCAGAAGTGTAATAGACCTTGTAGTCCCATCTCTACTGGATATAAAGGAGTTGTAAGAACCTGAGTTCTAACCAGCTGAGAATGTAGAGACAGAGCTTCAGATCAGCATCCTGGTGCTTTGGCACTTTGCATCATGCCAAGTGGATGTAAAAAGAGCACAGGCTCAAGTTTCCCTGACTGCCATAGCTTCACACAATAGCCATCAAACTGGTGAACTTGAAATATTCCACCAGAACCCTTTGCTTGCCTTTAACCCTTTGAAAGGGTTTAAATTTCTTATAGGGAGTTTCCAATATCTCTGATTGAAAATAAATGGAAAATTAGTTTCTTGACAAGTTTTTTTTTTCCTTGTCTAAAGCATGAGATGAAAAATGTAAAGACTGCTTCCAAAAAACCTTTTTACTGCCCATGTGGACCCATAAGACTTCTGATTATCAAATCACCTATCATGTATTTTCACATACAGGCTGCCAGGTGGTAGCCAGCAAACTTCATGTTCTTCTTGGTGTGCCTGCTGGAGACAACTCAAAGCATTCTAAGGCTGGCAGTGCTCAGTATGTAAGGAGGGAGCATTACCTCTGGTAAACAGAAAATTACTGGAAGGGGTGAGGAAAACTGACAGCCTCAAAGTCCTTTGGCTTCTCCACAGAGATGGTGTTTGAGTTTAATAGAGTGCTGGGCATGTCAAGTAGGGGCAAAATTGTTGTTAACCTGCAGAATTGCCTGTCATAGATGGTTTTAATCTGTCATATTCTGCAAAGAAGACTTGAAAATGTGAGAAGACTTGAGAAAGCAAAGTGCTGTAGCAGCTCTCTGCGGGGTTAGACACAGATAAAAATAAAGGTGGAGGAGAAGCTTGTACAGGCTGAAGTAGAGGCATTCACATATCTGATGAGAGAAGAATGAAACCATGCTGCTGTTTCACCAACAACCTGTGGGATGCCTTCAACTTCCACTGTTGGTCAAGCTTTTCAAATGTCAGAGCTGCATACTTAAGTATTTGCCTTGTTTCCATTCCTGTGCTAAGTGCTCAGTAGTTACATTTGACATCAATGCCAAAGGCTTTCGGTTTCTGCTGTAGGAACTTGCTTAATTTCTCTGGTTTCACTTTCCTGAGGAGCTCTTTTTCTTGCCAAAGTTATGCCAACTAAAACCCAGGTTGTTAGGATTTGAAAATAGGGGAATGTTTCTCATTCTGGGCTTGATTTTTGGGAACCACTGACATGTGGAAGGATGTGAGCAAATACCTAGGACCATTTTTCAGAAGTGTCAAACTGGATATCCTGCACTGAAGTCCCCTTCAGCTTTTATGAAGTCATAAATCTGCCAAGCTGACTTCCTACTCCACTTCCCAGAAGCAAGGTTTGTTTGGGTTTTTATAATACAGTATCACAAGAGAAATACGAAATACTTCTTGGCATTCCTCATGTATTCAAGAAAATTATGGTTTTCTCCTTTCTTATTGGGCTTTTCAGCAATGCTTTTCTTCTATAATGCTGATAAGATAAAAAGCAATGTGCTGATGAAACTCTGACTTCACTGAAATGGGTGGTGAAATTCCCAGAAGACTCACTGATATTTACCATAGTATTCCAGGATTTTAGCTTAGACTGCTTTGTGTAATGGATTCATTTCAAGTGCAAATCAATTTTATAGCCTTGGAAACTTTCCATCTTGTCTGAGTTCCTAGGATTCCTTCTCTGTATACTGGAAAAAATCATCTTTACCATTAATACTTGCTTTCTAGCTCTGCTATCAGTTGTCTAGAATTACTTGTTGCCCTTTGTTTTGTTGTGTTTTGGACTTTTCCCCCTTCTTTTCCTTTCCTGTCAGATCTGTGAGAATATTGTACACTTTCATTTCTGCATCAGCCTTAAATCTGCTATTGTCTGTGGTATTGCTCTGAAGAAACAGCAGGAAACATGGGGTTTCTGGTGAATGTCAAGCCACTGCATCATTGAAACTCAAAGGAAAGTTTTGAAATGCCTGAGAAAGGAAAGCAGTGATAAGACAGCCCTGACAACACCATGTGGAAGGAAGAACTCTTCCCAGAAAGGAACGTGATAGCGAGGGATGAACAAACACTGGGAAGCGATGGGGTGAGAGAAACCAAAAGGATTATATGAACATTCCACTAAACAATAATTTAGAAGTTGAGGAGGAAACAGCTGGTGATGTTCCTCAGGCTGCTGAGGTAAAGGAATTAATGAGGATGAAAAAGCCTTTTTCCCTGACTGTAAATCAGCTGGAAGATGAACAGTGCTGAAGTTCTACGTGGACAATTCCCAGGGAAGCTAATGGAATTTAAGGACGTGTATTTCTTTTATACTGGCAATGTTTGGCTGCTTTTTGAGAGTTAAAAGATGTAAACCTTCAGAATACCCTGAATTCTTATCCATATTTTAAAATTCTGCTTACAATTAATGGGTATTCATGTTTGCATCAGGGCTGTTCTCAAAGATAGTGTCTTTTGCAGCATGTGGGCTCATATTTAGTGTGAGAGTCTGTAAGGGTGAGACTGGTATCCTGATGCCTTTTGCTGCTGTAAAGGAAGGGTCTTGTGAAAAGCTGAAATGTTAAGTGACTGTAGGAATCTCATCTACTGCAGGTGAGGAAAATATATCCACTGGATCCTGAAAAAGACTCTAGGTAGATCATTGAATTTGGCTTGGAAACAAGTAGTATCACTTAAGCTTTTCCTGAAATGACTTTTGTCCTACAAGAGCAGGTCCTATGATGAGTTGACCAATGTGCCATCTTCCACAGAGCTTGTCATATTTGCATTTTGGGCACTGGGGGGACAATACTTCATGGACTGGACACAAAGAACCAGGCCTTTGGTAAACGTGGCTGAGCATGTCCTCAGTGGACAACTGCTGCTTTACTTAGTGCATGTCTTCACAGCCACACATGGGCAGTGTCCCATTCAAGCATGAATTCATCAACTCCTGACAAGCCCTGAACACAGAGGCTGCAGGCATAAGCTTAGAAAATAGATTCATCTTCAAAACTAAACCACATCACACTATCAGCACACCTAATGAGCTGGAGAAAATGGCAGGTGAAGGCTTGTGACTTGTTTCCAAATAGGATATTAAATGCTCATTAAGTTTGTCCTCCCTGCTGCACATCTTCCTTGCTTCACAGCTTTTATACTCTCCAGGACAAATGTCAGCAGTCCCTGGATGGCAGCTGCAGTTTCATGTATTCACATACCTAAATACATGCCTTGTTTTTAACTGTTTAAAGTTTGCAGCTTTGTTGTTTCAGCTGGTGTATGGGTACCTCTTCCCTTTGCTGTGAGAAATGTAAATGTTCTTCAGTTTCTCTGCACCCAAAATTACAGGTTGCCAGCAAATCTCTTTAACTCTGTAGTGGTGGACTTGGTGGTCCCACAGTCACCACATCCTGGTGTGAGGGGAAGTCCCTTATTAAATGTGCTGACATAATTGTCAGCAATTATCTGACCAAACCTTCAGCTTTACCTGCAAATGGACAGGAAGGCAGGCTTGATCACAGGCCTTGGCTTCCCGGTGCCTTGCCCTCCTCAGGCAATTTTATTTAGCATTACTTTGAAGTCTTCCCAGAAATTAAAGCAAGGATGGAGGCCCTCCCAGTAATATTAACAGAAAGGAAAAAAGCCACAATTTATTTCTGACCTGACTGTCCCAGCTGGACAAGTCTTTGTTCCTTGAGCAGGACCCAATGCTTGTCAACAAGTTCTCCAAAATAAATATTTGGATCCCCAAAGAGGGATGTGAGGTGTATCTGTACTACCATGGTCTTACAGGATCCATGCTGCAAATGTTCTCCCTGCTGTTTGGAGGTTGACTGCTCACCTTTACTCTTGATCATTATTTTGGTGAAGCCAAAGAAAATGCAGACTTCAACAACAAAAAAGGCATGAAGCCAATAATGTAGTTAGAATTGCAAATTTGTGTGGGCCCCACCTTATGTGGAGGAGTAGTAACAACCTTGGCCAAAGTTTTCTGCATGTTTTAGCAAGCAATCCCAAGGACAGGCAGTCCTGGTTTCTTACAGAGCTGGCTTGTCTTGGATTCTGTGATACCTACATGATTGAGGTGTAACAGTTCATTCAGGATGTGCAAAGTTGAGATAAAAAGATTGGTTTTTTTCCAAAGTCACGTGGAGCTTGAGTCCTTGAGACTGGGGAATGGGTAAAATCTACTAGGAAAGGCATAAATGGAATTATCTGCAGTTGGAGGCCTGTGCTGTGATCCAGAGCTGCCTGAGCCTGATCTATATCCCACTTGTGCCACTGCAAACTATTTTGCTCTTCCCATAGTGTGAGGGGTGGATGAGCAGCAGGAGTTGTGTCAGGGAAGCTCTCAGGAAGGCAGAGACCTTCCAGAGCTGTTTGGGAAAGGCTCAGGATTCTCCCTCTTCTCCTCCACCTTTTTCTCCTATCTTTCTTGAGCTTTTTCTCTTTTTTTCCTACTGCCAGGAGCTTTCTTCTCGCTGTGTCCTCTTGTGCTGTAGTGAGCTCCAGAGCACTAAATAAGGGACTCCAGAGCCACTGCTGCCTCTGGCAGAGCTTTCCAATTTCTCAGTCCACGCCTGCAAGGAAACCCCCTCCCTCTAGATGTCGCCACTGGATCGGGAAACAAACCGTATCCTCCTTTCACTCCAGCTTTGAGCTTATTTACAATAAATTGACTTGTTAGGCTACACTTAGGATTAATTTCGTTTTACCAAGTCAAATGGTTAGTGCTTCCCTGCCCAGGTTGCAAGCAAATAGTTTCTTGAATACTGACTTGTTTTCCTTTCCCACATTGAATTAATATTCTGGTTTGGTTTTTTTTTTTTTTACATGCTGTCTGCTGACTACAGCCTTTTCCTAAACCATTTAAACTCTGTCAGCTCCAAGGTGACTCGGAGAAAAGCAAGCAGGGAACCAAAGCATGTGAACACATCCCAGTCTCTGTGTGTGGGTGGGCTGGAGGAGGAGCACAGCAGGGCTGGGAGCATTCATCACCTGTGTCTTTACTTGAAAGCACTCCTGCAGAGTTGTCTGGGTGGCTCCAGGTTCATTTCTGAGAACTCAGAATATATTAATCTTTGGCATCAGAGAGACCACAAAAGCCTGTTGCATAAAGTTACAATTAAGCTGATTTCTCTCCCCCGCACATGTGAAGGTTGTAAGACTTTCTTTGTACCCTCTTCCATATCTTGCTTAGTGAGAAGAGTCACAGCACTTGGTTTAAACCTCTAGATGAAAGGTTTTCCAGCAAGACTGATTTAATTCCCATATAGGTTGTTGTTCATGAGTCCCTTAAACTGGCTGGAAAATATCACCCAGAGCACTACAAAGTACTAACTAATTAGTGGCACATACCCAAGGTTTTTCACAAATGATATTACCATTAGTTTCATGGGACTTTGCACTTCATCCAGGGATCTTTGAAAACAGTAGGCCTGAGCAGCTGACTTTTATAACAGTTTTACAAAGGGGTCAGCCTCAAACTCAGCAGTTAAGGATAGCCTGAGGTTGGTGCAGAAGTGCTGACTTTCAGCAAAAGTTAACCACAGCACAGCTGGGTCTCTGGCTCGCCTGCCTCAGAGTCTGCCAGCTGCCAACAGTGTCATGTCCCCTTCCCTTAGGTGGTTTATATCAGTAAAACGAGTTGGTGTTTTAACTTGTGCTGTATCAACAGTTGGGAAAGAAGGTGAAGCGTTGAGATAAACACTCTTGTCAATGCAATAGTCCTTATCATTGTATCAGGCCATGTTTTCTGAACCAGGTTTACATATGTAACGTTTTGTGTTGCTGCTTGTTATTTCGGCTGACTAATGTATCTCCCACTCTGTTTTTTATATTCATTTTGATTTGTTAGTGATTATCTCTTTGTAAGGAGCCTGCCACGCTTTGTAGTCGCATGTAGTGGGGCTGTTGCAATACTAATACATCCACGGAAGGGGGCAGATTTGAGATTGTTCTGGAACAGAAATTGATTTTCTTTGTGTAGTGAATTGCTTCGGGATAATCTTTAGAAGAGACAGAGTAATCTTTGTACTAACTGTCCAAGAATGTTCTCTTGACCATGAATAACCACTGGTTGAGCTGAGTGAGTTTTAATAGTAGGTTTCCTGTGGATATGTCTAGCAGACTCTCTCCTCTAAAGACTATACATTCTTTATGGAGAGGTACTATTTTCCCCTTGTGTGGTGAGATTTTTATGTGTGGGTGGTTTGTTTGTTTGTTGTAATAGCTGGAAATGGCATAACACTTTTATTAAAACTTCATTATTACTCTGTTTCAAACTTGAAAACAAACTTCAGGTGTATTTATACTTCTCCTGTGGAAAGAGATTAGAGACTCGTGTCTGAACTCTCCTTTTCTCATCATCCCAGCTCATATGTCTTCTTTGGCCCGTGAGCAGCTGCCTTTCCCTGCCAGCCTCCATAAAATTATCCCTGGAGGCAGCAGTTCCTTGTCTACTGCAGTAACTATGTTTTCCCTGATTTCTTAATCCTTCATATGTATTGTTTTGTCTGTGTTTCAAGTTCTTCCTGCCCTTGCAGGCCTTTCTTTACTCTGTTCCTTATCTACTACTGCCTCTAAAACCTCTATGGTCAGATAGACAAATAACATTTGAGACTGTCATCCCCATAAAGAGAATTTGGCTTCTAGGCTGGGGTCTGACATAATCTCTACCACATCCATGTGCAAACTGAGCTGAAACAGACAGATTAAGAGAGTGGAAGGTACCTCAAACTGAAAATCCTCGTCTAGGAGGTGAACCAGGATATTTGAGAGCCAATATTCCTGATGCTTTCCCACCAGCTGGAAGTAGCAGAGGGTCTCAACAGGGAGTATCATGAGATACATCCTAAATATCTACAGATGGGCACAGAGGACCAAGAAACATGGGTTTATGTTGAGGTTCTGTGACTTGCAAGCTTAAATCAGACACTGGTCTCAACCATTTGGACCAGCTTCAGCTGGGAGCTGGGAAGCAAGGGAAAGGGCAAGGCTGAAATGCTGCATGAAAAGGGAACCCATGGAAGCCTTCAAACTCATGGGGGAAAGAAGGCAGGTAAAGTAATGTGAAAAAAAGTAGTCACAGTGCAAGGAAACAGTTATCTTGCCCGAGCACAGAAGGTACACTAAAGTGCCTTAAATGAATTTAATAAAGCAGTGCAAATGCTGTTTGAGAAAATGAGTTCTCCTGGAGTGGTTACTGGCCTGTGTCAACTTAGGACAGGGCAATTTGTTACTGGCTTGCAGGTCTGCCTGGGATATCAGCACTACATGTGTTTACTGATTTTTACATTTAGTAAGAAAAGAATGAAAGGGACTATGCTTTCAGAAAGTAAAAGCATTAAACAATCTCTTCTCTAAGAGCAAAGTACACCTTCAATTCCTTGTAATGTTTAAATATTTAAAATATGAAGTCACTCAATGCTGCCTTACCACCCACCTACTAAAGCCTGTTTCTTTTCCAATCTTATGCTTCAATTGTATAGACATTACATTATACAGCTCCACCCTGCAGCCATTTCCTGCCCAGCTCCTTAGTCCTTGGGATTTTCTGATTATTTTTCTCTTGTCTCCTTTTCTGTTTTTCCTATGGCTCTGTTTATTTTAATTTTTTTATCCATTGTTCCTAGACTGCTTCTGCTGGCTTACTCTGCCCGAATCCAACCCTGCCCCTATTTCTTTTTCCCCTGTGTGGGATAAGTGCTAATCTCCTTCAGGCTGCAAGGCAATGCAGGGCATCTTTTTATAGCCCTACCAAAGACAAGAAGGAGGTGAACTTTCTTAAGAACATAAGAACTGGTTCAGAACAAGGATCCCTCTGACCCAATGCACTGGTTCCAATGGTGATTTGGGTGCTAAGAACAAGTCTAACGTTTATGATGCTTCTTTCTCCTGTACCATCTCAGTCTTCACCAGTTTAAGTTGTCTGCTTAGTGGTCTCCAGTAAATCTCTAGTAAATTCTTCTAATATTGTCTTGATCCCACACAGGGCAGCTTTTGGCAAGGAGTTCTGCAGATCGTTTGTTTACCCGGGCTGTTCCATCTGGGGCTGGGGACGGGAAAGCCTCTGTTCTCCTGAAATGGGTGGGAAAAGGGATGTGACCTGTGCCTGCTCCAGCCAAGCTGTGTTTTATGGCTTCTGTAGAACTGCCCTGAGCAGTAGGAAGAATGCTGGCTGGGAGGAATTCAAGCCAAAGCCATCCTGCGGCTTGCTTTGGTTTTGTTGTGAATCATAAGTAGTTGCAGATACGTTATTCTAGAGACAATGAGTCCCCTCGCTATAGCAAAGGGCACACGTGGCAGTGCTGCTGCTGTTACAATTCCCCCCCACCTCCTCCAGCTTGGAGAGAGCCCTGAGCTGCACTACAGTCCTGTAGAATAGGAAACAGCTCTGCTAATACAAGCAAGCAACCACATTTCAGCTGTTCTCTGAATAACATGCACATGTTCAGCTTCAGCAGAAGGCGACTGTCTCTCACCGAGGCCAAGCAAACTCTCTAGTCAGACTTGCTTAAGGTTGCAAGGATGTCTGTGGACTCTTCTAGTGCTTTAGCTGGTCAGTGGTAACTTGTTACACCACGTTAAGTTACTGTCCCAGCCTTTGCACCCTCATACCAGGGCTGAAGCAACAGTTTGCATAAAAAAAAAGGTAGAAAAATATACAGCTGAAGTGACTGTTTGCATAGCTGCTTAGAGTTAAAAAAGAAAAGTTTGAGCCTGTCAGCACTAAAATGTATGTTTTCCTTACTATTCTCTTGTGATAACTTCTAATATTTATTGGATCAAGCCTGGTTCCCACAAGAACTCTAAATAGTTGTCTGGATTTGAACCAACACAGTCTTCCTCGGCTGGCATGACTGCTGGGCAGCAGAGCTCGCTCCCATGGCTTCTGGGCACTTGGAATTCCTCTGTCCCAAATGCTTTTCCCCTGGGAGTGTTCAAAATAGGTATCACAGGGAAAGGGGCTTGCAAGGGTGACTCTTGAGTGGAAACGGTTATGTTTAATGTACAGCTAGTTTCAGTTTTAATTTTGGAGTCTTTGCTCCCTGCCTGGAAACATTTGAAAAGTTTAAAGTTCACTTGTAGCCCTCAAGAGCCTGGTTTTGTGGGAATTAAAAGGGCAGGTAAAGTAAATCTGAAAGGGTCAGTGGTTTGTTAAAAGCAGCCAGAGACAGTGACCTTCACTTTGGTACATGAAAATACTGTGAAGATGCTGTCCAGTCTCTCTAAAACCGTGGCTATTGCTTTCCAGATTTGTTTCCTTTCCCTTTCCTACTTGAATGGAGTCCAGATACCTAAATGTTTATTCGGGGAAGCTTTTTGCACATACACATTATCACCTGGTCACATTGAATTTAGCATCTCTCTATTGAGAAATCAGCTTTTATTACTATTATTATTTAATGATGGTGGTTTCTCTGGAAGACAGCTCATTTCTGACCTTAGGACCAAAATTGCCTAAGAGGATGTGAACTATTTAAAATAAAGCCCCACTAAAGATTTCCCTAAGCCTTTAGAGATATCTATTATCAACTGTACATTTACAATGACATGTTCAAGTGAGTCAAAAATATATATCTGAATGTTGTGTCTGAGCTCTAAGTAGCAAATTTGTCAGCTGGTATCCCCTAAGCATTGCATGGAAGATTCATTTCACCTAACTTTGGTCACCTAAAACCTGATTGCTTAAATCTGAGCCGTGGACAAGGATCCTTTATAGCCCATGTAGATAGAGCGGCGCCTCGAGGGCATAGCCAAGCCAGCTTAAAATGCCTGGCTGGAGCTGTCAGCTTCTCTCCAGGAGTGACAGGGGAGCCTGGACAACTGCTTCCCTATCCAGGGATGGGGGTGGGGGCAGGGGGGATGACAGATTGAGAGATGAGACCTGGCCTAGCTACATGCTCCGCAGGAAAAGCGGAGCCAAGATTCGGCACGGGGTGTCGGTGCGGTTTTATTTCTGTTCCTGGTTTTTAATTGTTGGGATTATCTTCTAGTCCATCATTTCAGTGAGAAGTTGCACACAGTCCCCAGACTTGATTGACAAGGGACTGATGCATGAAACTCAGAGGCTCAAGAGCTGGGGCTGTGTCAGCTCTGCTGCCTGGAGCTGTGCTCTTCTGCCAGGGATGATCCTGCAGCAGTGAGAGCTCTTGCACGGCTGCTGACAAGCAAAATATTTTGTCAGCAGCTGCACTGCTTCTGCCTACAGTCCTCCTCCCCCACTCCACTTCAGCATTTACATCATATCTCTGGAAATGAGAGTACAAATAGCTCTGTGAAGTGGGCAGAATTACTGCACACAGCATGTGCTTAATCATGTATCTGAAGATGTTAGTTCCGTCAGCAGCTTTCATTTTTCCCTTAATAAAGAAGAATCAAGTGGGGTTTTTTCTTTCTAGTGATGGATTACTGCTGTAATCCTCTCTTCCATAGAGATATTAAGGATATTCTTCCATAGGCAAGAACACCCACCCGCAGAACTGGAGCTGTCTTTGTACAGCTTTGCCCCTGGGTGCCGTAAGGTTGTGTGAGGGAGACTCTGGTCTTGCTCACCCTCTAAAGCACAGCATGGATGGAGGCAAGGGCAAATGTGAAGGTGAGGGAACAGCTGGGCGAAGCTCTGGGGCATCACTGGCATGAAGACCTTAATGCTGATGAGTCTGTAGCGACACCAGCTCCTCCTGTGCCCTGTAAGTGGGATCGTAGTTTGGTAGCATTGCAGCTTTGGCTCATCCTGAGTGGAGCTTCTGTGCTTCAGCTTGGGCAGAGCCTGGACTCAGGGATTCCCTGAGACATCTGGGTTTTCTTTGTTTCCTCAGCAGTACAAGCTCCCTAGGATGCACCCTCAGCCAGTTCACCGATGACACCAAACTCTGTGGTGCTGTCAACACGCTGGAGGGGAGGGATGTCATCCAGAGGGACCTGGACAGGCTGGAGAGGTGGGCCCGTGCCAACCTCATGAGGTTCA
>VXBZ01006813.1:147257-170922 GCA_013399135.1 Heliornis fulica
TCTGCCAGGACCTCAAGGGGGCCTACAAGAAAGATGGGGAGAGGCTGTTCAGTAGGGCCTGTTGTGACAGGACAAGGGGTGATGGGTTTAAAATAGAGGGAGGGAGATTTAGATTGGAGATTAGGAAAAAGTTCTTTACTGTAAGAGTGGTGGAGCACTGGGACAGGTTGCCCAGAGGGGTGGTGGATGCCCCTGGATCCCTGGAGACGTTCAAGGCCAGGTTGGCTGAGGCCCTGAGCAAGCTGATCTAGTTGGGGGTGTCCCTGCTTCTTGCAGGGGGGTTGGACCGGATGACCTCTGGGAGTCCCTTCCAACTGTAGCTATTCTATGATTTGCAGGTGCATCTAGGGGCAACAGTAGCCTGCAACAGCAGCTGAAGATGGTCTTTGCAGCTGCAGTTGTCTCAGCAGACCAGCTCCCCAGCAGAACAAAGGTTTTCCTACGCAGGTTTATGTTTGCTGCCTCTCGGTTTGGCCAGAGCAAATGTTTGCACAGTCATGTCGTAAACTAAATCACCGAAGGTGTTCTTACAGATAATCTTCACAAAGAGCTATTGTTATCAGTTTCATATCAGTTCTTGGTTAATGGTGGATTGCAGTGTGTCATTTGACCAGAAGCCTTTGAAAAATACCACTGTGCTAAGATAAAGGTTGAAGTAACATGAACAGTTAGAAAGGGATCCGGGTGGGGAATAGAGGAGACTTGACCATGTGCTACTGGAAAGTCCTTCTTTCTCCTGCAGAAAGCTCTGGTTGCCAGCACTAGGGAGCTTAACATTTACTGAAGTTGACTTGGAGCAGATACCCAGTTCAGGGGGGAAGTGTGAAGGCAAACTGGAAGGAAGATGCTTGGGTCATAAGGGAAGTCTGTGGTGAAAAGATATCACTTCACTCCTCAGATGGAACTAGATGTTGTCGTTGGCTGCGGAGAGATTGTTAGTGCGCGGCTCTGGAGAGGTCGGGCGCGTGATCTTTCAAGGATATTGGTGCATGTTTAATCTCCTTGAGGCTTATCTGCTGCTGATTGCTTCTTCAGACAGATAGCTATAATATTCCCCCAATACCTGGGAGGAGCAAAAACTTCTAAAATGGAAAATCACTCTTCCCATTCAGTCTGTGCTAAACTTCGTAAAACCATTTAACCAAAAATCTAACGTTCTTTCTACAATTTAAACCTGCCCAGAGTGTCTGAAGGCACTTCCCTTTAGAAGCAGCAGTTGTTCCAACATAAAAGAACAAAATAATAACTATTCCAGAGCGTCTGAGAAGTACAAGAAGTTCTCAGCTCAGCAGTAGCGCTGCTTGGCCCTGTCCAGAGGTAGATGGATTGAAGTGTTTTTGATCACTGTTTAACTCCCTGGCCGTGGGTTTTCATGGCTTTGCTATTTGAAAGCTGAGACTGCTAGAATTACTAATTGCACCAGTGTTGCAAACTGTGATGCTGCTGCTGCCAGAAAGTTATTGCAGCTTTCTAAACCACATTTCCAGAGAGCAACCCGTCATTCTTTTCCTCTCTCTATAATTACGGCTCTTAAGTAACCTGCTTCCTTTTGTGTGCTACTGGAGGAGATAGCATTAATGAGGTAGCATTAATGATGGAGAAGCGGTCTGCAAACTTGAACTCCGTTTGGAGTTCACAAGCACCATTTTCCTCTCAGCCATTGAAGTGCTGAGTTCTTCTGTCTTGCTTTTAGATATTTAAAATGTCTGTCAATAGGGTTTTTCTTCAAGTAAGGCTTTTACCCTGGAGCTTTTCAAGATAAGGAACCATGACAAGCCCTGCAGTAAGTGCCCTTAGTCAGAGTTTGTTTGCACAGTGCTTGGGAGGCCTCTTCTACTGGCCAAGGCCTCTGGATATTGTTGAAGTGGAAATATTAACTACAGTTAACTTGGAAATCCAGAGGCTTTTTTTCCCCCACCGTACAGAAAAGGTTTAAATTAAAATTTGAAAGATCCTTTGTGGAGCTTTTCTGTTCTTGTTGAAAACAGGATTCACCAGTGTGGCTTGCTTGTTTGAGGAAAGGCTTTTAATCTGTTTATGTTGCTGTAATATTTGCCATCTTAGTACTTAACTGGTGCAAGTGGTTTATATTTAAGAACAGCTTGCTCTGAAAACAAGAAAAAAAAAAAGGAGAGGGGGGGAGGGTTGGAAGTCAGAGGGGAAGGAAACACAGAAGTGCTGCCCAGTCTGAAGAATGTATTTTGGAACTTTTAAAAAGTTAAGAGAACTGCTAGATCAAAGCATTTCTGCACTTTCCTGGATAAGTCATCAAAAATGAGTGAAAAAAAGTGCAGGCTGTCGAATGATGCTGACTAGGCGGTGCAGATTTACAGTAAAGAGGCAGAAAAATGTTTCAAATAACATTAATGGGAAGTTGCTCTAACCTGATGAGTGAAGCTCTTCTGTGCTTTATCCTCTAGTCTGACTAACGGGAATCTATTCCAGCACACCCTTTCTGAATGTCTTACTTTTTTGCTGATCCCCCAAAAAAATCTCATTTATGGCTTTTTTCCCCCCTTCTTCCTCAAAAAAAAAAAAAAGCTTAAATCACTTAGAAAAAAACCACCCTCTCTGGAGAAGACAAGCAATGAAGAAGCAACACAATACTCAGCAAAAACACTTGTTTTTGATTAACTGATTGAAGAATAGGTGTGCTTTTTCACTGCTGTTTACCCTTGCCTTCTGAACTTCAAAATGTCTCCAGCTCTGAAGGGAATCATCAAGCTGGAAATTACATTCTGAGGACAAATTTGGCCAAGTGCTCACTGCTATTGCTATATCCTTATTGTCCCCACGCTCATGAGAGGATCCTTGATGTTTATTCAAGGAAGGCTGTGAACAATGACTGTTTCCTTAGTCTGGCTTCAGTGTGAAACAATTGAGCCTGCTCACTTGTCCCTATCAATATGTTATCTACTAAATTGCCCAAACTTCCTCTATTAAGATTATTGGGGCCCATCTCCTTCCCTCTATGTTGCTGAACAGGTTTTGTGTTCAGGACTTCCCCTGCCTCTCTCTATGTTGGTAGCTGTTTAGGAAACCTATTTGAAGGACAACCTGAAAATACAAATGACACATTCTCTTTTAAGGTTAAAAATACTTGAGAGCTAATCTCTCTATTGGACCATCAGCGTGGCAATCTCTATTTTAACAAGCTCTGGAAAGATTTACTCTTGGCAAGACTGGCAGTATCATCATTTGCTGGTGAGCAGCCTGGAACATTCATTTCTTGAAGCAAAGAGAGGGTGTACCAAAACAGAAATGTTTGTTCTTTCTGTACAGTCTCAACAAGATTGCCCTTCTGCTGCTCTCACTTTGGAGAGGTTTGATTTGCCAGGGTGTTGCCACAACATTCTAAATCTTAGAAATTATTTTTTGTGGGTTCACGTAAACCTCTTCATAACCCCAAAGTTTTTAATCACTTTGAGACAGGTTTCAAAGTCACATGAATCAACCAGCTATAATTAATGTTTTCTGCTTGTCATAAGACTTGTAAGATAAGGGAAGAGCCTGTATCTGCTCATCCTCTGTTAAACAAGGAAATTATGCTGGAGAGAGTCTGTAAAGACAAAATTTTTTCAAGGAAGTGACTGATGACAACTTTTTTGTTTGGGTGACAGAGCAGGGATATCTATGGATGTTCCTTCAATAGGGTTTGGCTCTTGCAACATCTGTTCAGTAAACACAGCAATTAACTATATCTGACTGCTGGCACCACACAATGCTTATTCCTGCTCTCTACATGCCCTAAAATATTATATCCAGACCACTCTGCACTTGTTTCAATTAATCATGCAGTGTTTTGAGCACAGACTGAGCACGGTCCTTCGTCACGCCACGCAGCTCTGCTTTGCCTCGTGCTGTGAGATGCATTAGGTAAAACTTCCAGGATTGCTCTTACAGTCATTGCTGACGCTTCATTCACCAAGTGCTGCCTTCAGACTCTTGACAGACCTTGCTGGGGATGCCCATGTGAGCACTACAGTCATGAGTCACTCGTTTGCACGTAATGCTCGTGGTAGTCAGGCAGGTGACTAAATTTGGGGTTGTGGTTCTGAAGAGCTTTGCAGGCTCTAGCAGAGCTACAGGCAGAGCAGAAGATCAAGCAATTCTGCAGGCAATCATCCCCTGATCTTTTAGAATCATAGAATGATTAGGGTTAGAAGCGACTCCCAGAGGTCATCCAGTCCAACCCCCCTGCAAGAAGCAGGGACACCCCCAACTAGATCAGATGATGGAGTCTGAGAGAGACACGTTTCTCTCCAGCTCTTGTGGGCAATTGGAAACAAAGCTGCCTATAGATTTTTGAACCTTATTGTACTCCCCACCCCTGCACTTCGTTTTAAAATGCTGCAGATTTCAATTTAATGCCTCTTGTGATCATTTCTCCTTCTCAGGGAAGAATAGTGGCTATGCAGTCCTGATATTGAGCACTAGCAGTGGAGAGGTTAATACCTGTGTGATTATCTCTGCAGGTCGCCTTTTGAATGACACCATCAGGCGTGTTCCCAGCAGAGACTAAGAAAAGCCTTTTTCAAGGACAGGGGAAGGCCAGAGGAGTCATCTTGTGCATTTGAGTCCCACCCCAGCTTGTGCAGAGGCGTGTCTGAAATACTGCACAGGCAGTCCTGTGAGATACATTGCCTCATAGTGTGCAAATAAGTACAGCTTTGGGTTAAAGACTTATTATAATGCTGGTGTAATAGGAGTGAAATATTTTGGGCAGTAATTGGAAATCTGTGGTGGTTGCTTTAAGCTTATGAGTGTAAGAGTGCATGATGATAGTTCATAGAAGGAACCTTAAAGCCTACACAGTTCAACCACTGCCATGGGCAGGGACACTCTCCATTAGCCCAGGGTGCCCAAAGCCCAATCCCAGGGATCCAGGGGTAGCCACATTGCCAATCATGTTGAGCTTCTCATCTACCAACACACCCCAAGCCCTTCTCAGGCTGAAGGAGCTGGGTCTCTTGAGCTTGGAGAAGAGGAGCCTGAGGGGTCACCTCATGAACATCTATGAATATGCATGAGGGGGAGTGTCAGGAGGATGGAGCCAGGCTCTTCTCAGGGNATATTCTGTGATTCTCCTGAGGGCTGCTCTCCATCCCTTCTCTTCCCAGCCTGTAGTTGTGTTTGGGATTGCCCCAACCCATGTGCAGGACTTTGTACTTGGCCTCGTTGAACTCCATGTGATTTGCATGGGACTTCCTCTTCAGCCTGTTAAGGTCCCCGTGGACAGCATCCCTTCCTTCCAGTTTGTCAACCACAGCACACAGCTTGATGTCATCTTCATATTTGCTGGGAGTACAATCAATAATTGTGCAATGCCATTAAATCTGAGTGCTCTGAAAAGCCACTGCAGCCAAACTTACTTGATTACACCCCATAAAATCTCCATTTGGTTGGAAGCTGAGTGCACTAGTACAAAGAGACCACACTCCTGCTTGTTCTCAATGGCAGCTTTTGTACCCGTGGTCCCACTGCTCTGCACAGGCAGATGGGCACAAATCAGAGTGCATCCAGTACCTCAGACAATTCAGCTGAGACAGCTACAGGTAGTCCCCATCCATACTGGGATGATTGGGGGTTACTCTGAGCAGTTTACAAGCCACATGTGGCTTCTAGGCTGCAATTTGGCTCCTTCTGGTGTTGGAGATCAAGATTCATGGGCTAAAATTGTGCTTCTGCTTCCTAGCATGAAAGCTCATTCCTGCTTAGAGACTGAGGCTTAAGTACATTCTGGTTGCTCATTATAACTGTGCAGGGTACAGTTTGCAGATCATTAATTATCTCTTTGCTCTTCTATCTTTAGTCAAGGAAGGTTTAATCAAACTCATATATTTTTATCTGTGCAACCTAGCAGGTCAGATGTTGGGATTGAACACTACAGGTTATTCTTTCCCAGGAGGAAAAAAAAAAAAACATTGCTGTCTTTTAGATTTCAAAGAAATCTGATGCTCATGCCCATTTATTTCCCCTGAGCAGTATGTACTCTTACAAATCCCAAAGAATGTTCCCTTCCAGAAGTTCCTTCTCCATCAGGCAATCAGTGTACTGGTATGCAGCTCTTGGAAATGCCACTTTCCTTTCTGGAGCCATGTCACAGACAGAGTGGTTGTATGAAAAGATTTTGGTTGATCCTTAAGGTACCTGAAGGTCTTGTGGCCTGAGGTAAAGTTTCCTCTAGTTTTATGTAAGTTTTGATTTGTGCATATAGTACTTTGAACAAGCTTATTTTTAATAAATTTTATACATTTTAGGGGTTTTTTAGATATCTACATGTTTAGGCATACGTAACATAGATGGCATATTTATTATTCTAACCACCTTGAAGCCTGTGGTATTGTTGCTGCTTTCTGATTTTCCAACTTCAGATGCTTCTTGCTTACATTTGTATTGTTTATATGGCAGCTGCCTTGTGTAAACCCACAGAGCACATAAAATGCTCCTTAAGCAGCTCCTGAGGGAAATTCAGGCATCCCCAGAACCTGAATCTATGGAAGTGGCTGAACAGCCCTCTCTCCCTGTCCAGACCATTGTATCATTTTCTGCTGAGGGGTACTCCAGCCTTCTATGTGTGGGAGAAATGTTCCTTTCCCATGAGGAGGGGTGGAGCAAAGAGAAGATGCCCTTCTTGCATGTTGTCACCTTGTCCTTTTGGCACAAGGTGCCAGATAACAGTTTTGGGTCATCTCTAGATGCAAAATAAGTTATCTGGGCACTGGCCCTGAGTGAGGAGCACCAGCTCCTCATCAGCAGTTGATTAGATTTCTTCTCCAACTGGAGTTTGAAGTGTCACCTGTATGAACAGATATATGCAGAGCAAAGGCTCAGCAATATATATTTCTGGAGGAAAAGTGATAATAACCTTGCCTGCCTAGTCTACATCTGCTGCATAAAATGCTTGTCTCTTCACCCAAACCATCTTGTTTCCAATAAGGTACGCTCCATAAAGCATTTATCTTGTTGCTCTGCCTTGGCTGGTAGAAGTGCAGGAGTATTTTCTGTGTGGTTGACTGATATTTTCCAAACACCAATCCAAAACACCCCACCCTGCACAAACCTTTTACAGGCAAATGCTTTTTCTCTTCTGATACGAAGAGCTGCTGACGTTAAATGCTGCTAACACTCCATGAGATGAATTTTCAGCAGTGCCTGAACAATGCTGGAGTGCAAGTCCCCTGAAAGTCAGAAGGATTTGCATTCCTATATTATTTCCAGGTTTTTTATAATCCTGTGGGATCTTAGTACAAAGAAGAAAGGTGCAGCTGGCGAGAAGATGCCTTTTCTGTCTGAGTTAGTGACAGCAAAGGGGAAATGTTCTCCCCATTAGGGGATACAGCTGGCTGCCTTTATATAAAAAAAAAAGTGTGTGGCCCATATGGGACTAAAATTCTACATGCAGAAACCCAATGACAGACAAAAATGTTTCTCCATACCATAGCCAGAATAAGCTTTAAAAAATTGTTGCTGGAAACATACCTTAAGTCCACCAGACAGTGAAAGTTGGAACGTAACTTGTTTGCTTAACTCTGTGCTAGTACAATAAATGACTTGCATAAGGCAATTCGTTTACCATTGTTCAAAGAGCAAGGATTATACAAACGCTCTATTGTGTGGAGTGCTTTCTGGTGCTTTAACTTTCTTGGACTGAGAATGACTTAATGAAAGACCACAACTCCATTCCTGGTTGTAATTTTATGGGAAACTACAAGGCTGCATTGTCAAAGGTGCAGTTTGTTGCCTCTGTATAAGGCTTCATTAACCTTGGAAAACGAGGCTGCAATGTTATTATTTGTATTGTTATTATTGTTTTTTCCTTCTTCTTGGTCAGATTGACAGGTTTGCAGGCAAAGAGATTTTCCTCCAGAGCAGCCTGCAGGTCCCAGTGGGAGGTTTTTGCCCACCTCTGTTGCATGGAACCATTTGTTGTAGTAAACTGGGATTTTTAATCTAATGTCTGCAGTCATGGTGGAGAATACTGGCAATCCTTTTGGTGTTTCTTTCCCAAAGACTGTGCTGCACAGTCATCATCACAACCTTTACACTAGGAGCTGAAGATGTATGATATCACCAAAGCTGTGGAAAAGAAATGTAGTATATCAATTGCTACAGCAACCTGTAAATTTTAACCTTATTCCTTATTTCTACTTGCAGATACCCTCTGAGACGAGGCAGCTCTTTCACATTTCTGACTCCAGGATCACACTGGGACTTTACCCTGGTGAGTAAAACAGCTGATAGGTACATATTACAAAAGCATGCAAACAAAAGCCAGGATACAGAGGTGAAGGTCCCTTTGCCTGCAGGAGAAAGAAAATTAACACATTCCCCTCTACCTGGCTAAACACTTTCTGAGTTTTAGCTGGAGGGTGCTTTTGACACACAGAGATTAAGAGAAACCAGAATATCCTGGATGCTGTGGATTCTTTATAAACTTCTTCGTTTCTGATGTGTTTCAGCAGTCCTGCTAGCTAAGATGGCAATGCCAGAGGCAAGATGTGCATGGTGTACAAGTTAGGGTTTGGGGTTTTTTTGTATTTAACAATATATACTGTATTTTATTCAGTAAGTAAAAACTACCAGGAGGGAGTGCATGGCCATATTGCCTTGTATTGTCCTCTCGGTTCTATAAGATGCATCCCTTACTATAGAAGCGGTTTGTATCCAGCCTCTAAAGCTGGTAGAGAAAAAAAGGCCACTCTAGAGAGTGGTTCAGAGGACCTACATGAAGTCTGTACCTCTCCACACTGAGGATTACACAACAATTAGTCAACTGAAGTAGGTGCACAGTGCCTGGTGTTGTGTATATAGAACTTGTCCCATCTTAACACTCATTTTCATGAGCTAAGCTGCTATCCCCCACACCACTCCTGGAAGTGCTGATCCCTTCCTCAGCCAGCAAACTAATCTGCCTGAAAAACTTGTCTTACCAAAAAGAAAACAAAGAGTTTTGGATGAACTGATGAAGCACACGCTGTATGGATGCCTGTGTTGGCACAAGGAAGAGCGTGAGAGGATTTCTGGAGGTGGGGAAGAGGACAGGGCTACATTTTGTGAAGGAAATGCCTTCTAAACTGAGGCAGGACATCATGTGAAAGGATGCCTGTAGACAGGCACTTTGCTGCCTGTGCCTCCAAGGGCAGCCATGTGCAATTTGGAGGCTGCACAAGCACAATCCAGTGTGGGAATGAGTTAAAACCATAATCTCTTGTAGTTTTTTGGTTCAGTTTAGAACCTTTCATCTAGTGACTCTAGCTCCATTAAATATTTGAATATTACAAAGTCCTAGAAATTATATTATTTCAAACTTAAAAATACTGTGCTCTACTAGCACATATAAAAAGCATTTTGATTGACTTTCCAGTTATTCCTGCTCTTTGTGTGTTTTTTAATCTGCTTTTATTTGACTATACACATATTCAGTTCAACTCTGAATTACAGTTAGAACATAGTGCATGTCATGACAGACTGCAAAAACTTAAGAAACTATTTTTGAAGGACTTAATTGCTTATCTCCATTCCTCCATCACGTTCCTCATCAACCTGGTCTCCCACTGCTTCTCCCCTCAAGACCAGGTATCTTCATTTGCAGCTACACATGGTAGGTACTCCTGAACTCCAGCCCTCTTCTGAAGATCCAAGCATTTCTGTGACTAACTGGGGGTTAGTTTTGGAGTGATACACCTAATGATGGAAGAAAGGCAAATACAGTAACATATCCTTACTTCATGGCTGGGGACCAAGTCTCCACTTAGATGCTTTGCCAATGTAATTATGCTGACATACATTGACCAGAGCACTTTATTTTGGCAGCAGCCTGTAGGAAATCAGGAACTTTACATATCGTGGTGTCAAGTCTCGTGTGCTGGAGTAAGCATGTCACACAAGGGCTTGTTGGGGTTTTTTCCCCATGACCACCAAGTATTCAAAAGGCCACTCACAAGTAGCATCTCTTCATGCTGTATTTTATGCAGTTTTTTGGCCAAAAGTCTATAAAATGTACCCGGGGTGAACTTCAGGGGAAGTGAGGAACTCAGCCAAGTGTCCTCTTCAGACCTGCAGAGCTGGGGTGGATTAAAAGAGAGAGACTAGTACTTGTTCTGCATAATTCTAGGCAAAAGAGTACTGCAGTTTGGATAAAACATCCTCTGGATGGCTTCTGACTGGAAGCAAGGTTACTCATGGGTTGTTTTCTTTTCTTCCTTTTCATTAAGGAGGATTCATTCATGAGAAACAGGCCCTTGATCTTTGTTGACTTAACGGACCTGCTGCACATTCCTCACCTGAAGCCTTATTGGTGCTTTATGACTTCAGGTGGGCAGTAAGCAGCAGCAAAAAAAAACCAGACCAATCCTTAAAGAACAAAATGTCCTGGATTTAGGCAAAAGCCCTTAGTAGGAGAAAATAAAATTAGATGAGTGGAATTGGTTTTAAATTGAAAACCAGTACTTTCTTAAAAAACCTTCCTGGAGCTTTAGTCAGAATCCTTGAAATGTAATTAACATTCATGCTCGTGGCATTATTTAGGTCTTTCCAAAATAAAGTTACAAAATATTTAGATTTCCCCTCCTGATTAGCATTTTCTTATGCTTCTCCTTTACAATACCTCTTTGAGGGCCTAAATCAGGTCTCATGGCTTTTACAGTTTAATAACTTTCTTAGAAATAACTTTTTCCACATGACTTGAGTTTCATGAGGAGGTTAATATATCGGATCTCTAATAGTGATCATCTCAAAAAATGTGAGAAAACAGCACCATAGCAGTTGCTTTTCTATCATGTGGCTTTAAATGCCCAGATTTGAGCAGTCTGATGAGGCCTTTTTCTTGGAAACTGTTTCTCTTCTGGCAGCACACGAGAATGATACAGCTGGCTCTGTAGAGAAATGTCTAAGTTTTTGTATGAAGCTATATTGGGCAAAGGAAATGGGGTCCAGCCAATGTAATACTTATTGCATAAGTCTAGCCAGTTTAAAAACAAAACTTTGGCCTTCCTTTCGTGTCTGGGCTTTGGTCTGGAGCTGTATGTTAAAGATGTTAATATACTTGACTACATAAGGAACGAATAATATTCAGACCGAAAAGGCGTGGTGTCTTTGTCTTTATTGCAAGTTTTCTTCTGTTAAATAGATGCTAATATCTTTGACTTACATATGGGAAAAATAATCTGCAGACCAAAAAGGTGTGGTTATAGCAGTCTTTTATTGCAGGGTTTGATAAATAACCAACCCTGAATATTTTACTCAACCTAAAAAAAAACCCCAGTGTCTGCGTTTGCATGTGTTCTCAAGCCTGCCAAAGGTCTGTTCAAAAAGTATGGAGTGTGCTGGGACATTAATTCAGTGTCAACACTATAAATATAGTAAGGCATAATGTCTAATGTGAGAATTTTTTTTTCCCTCTGAATATAGCAAGTATAGAGACTCGTTCACATGACAGTATCTTTCTTGCCTTTGCAAATACAGAAGAAAAAAAAAAGCAGCAAATCTTAAATAATTGGGGAACTTGAATCCACTTCTGTAGTAAGTTTGAATAGCTGAGAAAAAAAAAAACAGCAACACCAAAGAACAAGAACCTAGTGAGTGTTCTTCTGTGACATCTCACCATTACATGTGTCTATTTAGCATTTGAATGGTAGAGTTAGCATAGTGTGGAGAGGTGAGAAGACACATTGGAGCCTAA
The DNA here is from genome assembly GCA_013399135.1 of Heliornis fulica. Classification (NCBI taxonomy): domain Eukaryota; kingdom Metazoa; phylum Chordata; class Aves; order Gruiformes; family Heliornithidae; genus Heliornis; species Heliornis fulica. The sequence continues at coordinate 158,941 of VXBZ01006813.1, forward strand.
AAACACATCATAGGAAGGGACTAGCAAACAAGGAAACAGGTTTCTGAGAACGCTCCAGGGAAGCTGGACATCTCAACAGCATCAGATTTTCAAAGGAACCGTGAAAACTAGGCTGGTCAGCATTTAATAATTTTAATAAATACTTTTATTCAAACTTCTTAAATACACTTATAATGTTGACAAACCTCTATTAAAGCTGAAACTTTGATTTGAATAGATTATTAAATTCTAATAAAAGAGGAATTATGTTTTTGCTCCTGACAGCAGGTCAAGCCACTGGACTGGAAGATGCAAAACTGAAATTTGCTGACATTGAGTGGACTTGTAGTAGTAGTTCCTCTATGTCTGCAGAGATGGTGTTTTCCTTGTTTCACCTAGTTCAGTGTCTAGTTTTTTAAACTGATAAACATCTATACCAATGGAAAAATAGTTCTTTACTTTCCCCTTTGTGCTTAATGAAATAGAAGAGTATGAACTTGTTTCATTCTGAAACGTTGAAGGACAAGGAGCAAAGGCAGGATGAAAATCAGCTACTTCTTTCATGGGTGACCAAACAGTTTATGCTCGTGACCCATGGGTTTTTTTCCAAATCAGGTGATTCATACACTGCCATGGTCTAACAGGATGAGTCCACAATTAGTTTTCCATTATCTGGGCAATGAAAAAATAATGTATAAGTCCAGATAATGCAGAAATAGCAGGAGGTATCAGGAAGTGCAGTGCAGATGTCTGATCATTGTTCCACTGGCATGCTCCTTCAGAAAGGAAAATAGCTGAGAGCTCCATGGGAAAAAGCCTCATCTTTCTTCCACAAACAGCTGCTTCTTTTAGCCTGTTGTGTATCTAGCAGGGATGTTTTGTATGCAGCTGCCTACTGGCCATGTCCAAAGTAATGAATGAAATAAAGACTGAAATGTCCTCACCTACCTGTGTTCTGCTGTTTAGGGAACCATGTTATAAAACAAATCCCTGATGCACAGTAAGAGCTGTTAGACTGAGTGCAGAGGAGTCCACAAAGATCATCAGGGGCTGCAGCACCTCTCCTATGAGGACAGGTTGGGAGAGTTGGGCTGGTTCAGCCTGGAGAAGTCTCCAGGGAGACCTAATTGTGCCCTACCAATACTTAAAGGGGTCCTATAGGGCAGTGGGAGAGGGACTGTTCCCCAGGGAGTGCAGTGACAGGACAAGGGGCAATGGCTCCAAGCTGACAGAGGGCAGGGTTAGATCAGCCCTTAGGAAGGAATTCTCCACTCTGAGGGTGCTGAGGCCCTGGCACAGGGTGCCCAGAGAGGCTGTGGAAGCCCTATCCTTGGAAGTGTTCGAGGCCAGGTTGGATGGGGCTTTGGACACCATGGTCTAGACAACCTTTCGGTGCCCATGACAGGGGGGTTGGAACTAGACAACCTTTGAGGTCCCTTCCAACCCAGAGCAGTCTGTGATTCCTTGATAATTCCCTGAATAAATTATTTTTGGGTATTAGAGGGTAGCAGAGGAGCAGGAACAACCAAATGGAAATCTTTAGATTCCTTTACTCACAGACCCCTTCCCAAGCCCAGCCATCTGAGTGAGCAAACATCACGAGAGTTAGGCATGGTGTCTTCTGGTGTCCCCTAGAGACCTCTGGCCCTACTATTGAGCCTGACCCTCTTAGTACCTAACTTTCAAAAAGCCCAACTTCACTGCTGACCTCAGAAACCACAATGTTTAATGTAACTAAATCATTTCACAGTGGTAAATGCTGCTCCTGAGATTTCCTACTCGAGCCTTTACTCAAGCCACAATTACAGGAGCACACAGAAACAAGTTTATAGGCATATAATTTGTAGGTATCGATCAGGTGACAGCATGAAACAGCACAAACATGCTTTGCATCTGTTTTCAACCTTTGTTTTTTTTTTTGAATAATTGAAGTCTGGGAGTGTAAAGAAAGAAAATGTCTCTAGTCTGCTTTAGAAAAACTGGACCCCTCTTTCTGAAAGCAAATCTGTTTCGTTTCTTACAGAAGAGGAAGCGCCGAGAGAAGGACGATGAGGTAGTCAGTCTTTGCAGCCTTGACTTTAAGGTAATCAAAACATGTTCCTCTACAATATTGTGCAATCCTCTAGGTTGTTGACTGTAGTGGCTTCTCCTGGGGAATGCTGTGCTTTTCTGTGTTTGCATTTCACCACCACCAGTTTAGAGACGTGTACAGCTGTGTTTGCTCTTCCGTACACCTCTGGGGTGGGCTGAGTCCTGCTAGTGATATCCATAGCACTATTTGTCATCTCTCCTGTTTTAATCATTTGAATTTTAAATCTGCCACGGTTCTAATGTTGTGTGAAATAAATGTGTGTAACCCCTACTTAACAAGAACATGAGCATTTTCAAGTGCCAGGAAGCAAAACTGTGCAAAGCCCCTTCGAATGAAGCTTTTGTTTGACTTTAGTTAGTGCACTTCATTGGACTGCAAACAAGCTGGACTGGCTGGGTGGTAAATTGTTCTTAAAGCTATGGATTAAATTGATTTACAAAAATGAGGGTGGGGAGGTGCAGAAGAGCACCTTTTTCAACGGACTGTCCAAACTTGAGTTTCTGAAAGAGAAACTACTTTCCTGCCATCTATCTACCCTGAAGGTCTCACTGTCAGAGGCTTCTCTGAGGAGAAGAGAAATAGGGTTTTTCCTAGGAAGATAGCTATTGAGCTGAGAGTTAAATAAGTGGGATTTACGGTTTATTAGGCTGGGATTATAAGTAATTTGTTAGTGGGGAATTTCCTGTTTGACCTAATGACTAGTTCATCCTCTGTTGTCACTTACTTTGCATTTGTGCATTATTTATTAGCCTCACTTAACCTGGCTACTGCTGGATGCTATCCATGACCTGATTGTCCTGTTCAACAGGTCAACTCTGGGTTTTGACCTCTCTGCACTAGATCTCCTCCTGTTCCAGATAAGATCATCTCTGTAATTTCTCAGTAGGGGAGGGAAAAGCCAAAAAACAAAGATTATCTGCAGAGGGCTGTGATAGGCAGTGCTGGTGACTCTGAGCTGACGGTGTTAAGGGCTGGTTTTGTTTCTGAGGTCTTTCTGGTTTTCTAATGCAGATGGGAATGTTATGGCTAGGAAATCTGCCCTCAGAGAAGAGGATTTTCTTTCTTCTTTTTTTTTTCTTTTTAATTGGACTACCTTCTTATGCGTTGGACAAAATTGCGTGAATTAGAGTTTCTCCCACAAAGCAATCACTTCAAGGTGAAACTAAAATATCAACAGTAATTTGCATACTCACCTTTAAAGAGTTTTAACAGAAATCTTCCAAGGAAAAAGGGAAATCCCTAGGCTAATTCAGTCAAAGTTCAGACTACAGCTTGTGTTTAGCTTTTTTTGGTGTGTTCTTTTGATGGGATCAGGCTCTCCCAGACATTTGAATTTGAGGCACACCCACCAAATATACTCCAGTATTCTTATTAAAATACATTAATGGTACTGATTGGATTGTAATTTTCAGACTTCTTGATATTAACTCTCAAGGTTAAAGTTTCAAAAGCACCAGAGTCAGCTATTTATAGCCAGATTTTCAAAACATCACTAGGACTTGTGAGTCTCATTGAGCACTTCTACTATAGTACAGATTGTACTTTGCTCTGTATAGATTTAATGAGGGTGAATCAATAGCCTAAAATTTGGCTTCATCAGACATGGATGTATCTATTTCATTAATTGAATAAGGTCACAAGAGAAGATCAAAATAATTTAAGGAAATTATGCATAGACCACACAGATGGGAACTGATTTTTTGGGGGGATTTTGTCTCCATAAAACATCTAACTCCACAGCAAAACTGTTTGCAGCTCCACTATCTCCCCCAGCAAATATGCCTGAGCTGATAAGCTGTTGCTTTGGCACCACACTTGTAATAACAGAAGACTTTTGCCAGCATACTGCATTCACACTCCTCCTAGGCTGACAAAACTGCCATGTAGAAGGTGATCCCAGGAAGAGCTGCTTTGGAGCAGGTAGTTGCAACCTAGGGCATGGCACCCTACCCAACATATTGCCTTTAAAATAAAGGTAGGGGGAAGGAATTATTTCATTTGGATATGGACCTATCTTTCTGAAAAGGTTCAGCAGTCTTTTAATGATGTTTAAAGCTCACATATGATAGATCATCATTCCACATACCAGGAAGAAAATGGCATGGGAGATCACACCACCCCAGACAGACTACAATGCCCCAGCTATTCTTGTTTGTTTTGCTTGTTAACCTTACCCTTGCTGCCCAGGGTCCTCCTTACCCTTGCTGCCCAGGGTCCTACTCAAAACTGAACCAGATCTATTAGGTCAGTTAAGCTTCTAATTTACAGCCTAAACCTTCCATGCATTACCAAAATATGAGTGGGAAGTTACTACTTGAAACCATAATTGCAGCATTCCCTTCCTTCAGCACTGAGCTGCCCCTTCTCTTGCCCCAAAACACCCCCTTGTGAGAGAAACAAGGTGTTTTCTCCTCAGACCATGTCCAGAGCCATACTACCATGTGGGTTGTTGATAACTGCCTGGTTAAGACATAGGGGTGGGTGAATTGAAGTGTAGGGACAGAAACAAGAAATAGAGGACCAGAATTTCTTAAGCAGATCTTTATGCTTTAAAACCAAGAGTTATTTTTGTTTTACAGGTAGGTTTATGACCACCTTTTTGCTAAGTAATCACATATGAAACGGTTACACGTTACCCCTGCAGTTATGTAAGCTGTTAAATGATTCATGGGAGGAAGCAGGACTTTGTTTTTTGAAGGTGTGTGTATCTTGTTTGTTAGCAACTAGATAAATACTTCTCAGCATATGACAGGGAGTAGACGAATGCAACAGTGTATTTGACCAGAGGCAAAATAAAGCTGGGCTGAGTAATGTGTAAGAATCATGTCTTGTCTGGATGGTGTTTTCTGGCAGTTACAGGGTGTCCTTGTAAGGCTGTAGGAAGAGGGATTTAAGAGAGGAAGTGAAGTCTTAGTGAGGACCCTTTTGATGAACCACCATGCTGTGTCCTCTTGAAGCCTTACTCGCCTTTTTTGGGACCAATTCTGTGAATATTACTCAGCTTGGATAGGAGTTGAGCCTAAACAAGCCCTAGAGTTATACTAGTGTTGGCAGCAGAGAGAGACTGTGACGATAAAGCTGACAACAATCTCTCCAGGGAAGGCAGATAAACTCTTAATTTATTATATTTTTTATGTACAAAATTACTCAGAAAAAAAAAGAGGAAAGGGAGAGAGAGAATCCTTTTTTATTGCATTCTTGCTGGACCATATTATTAAATTAAATCTGGCCAGGGGCATCAAGGGCAGCAAGAAAAGTTTATATAGTTATGTCAGTGAGAACAGGAAGACTCAGGGAAATGTGGGCCCTCTCTAGAAGGAAATGGGGGACCTGTTTACCTGAAATATGGAGAAGGCTGAAGTACTCAACAACTTTTTTGCCTCAGTCTTCACCAGCAAGGGCTCTAGCCACACTGCCCAGGCTTTAGAAGGCAAAAGCAGGGAGTGAAGAACTGCTGACTGTAGAAGATCAGGTTTGAGACCATCTGTGGAAATTGAAGGTGCACAAGTCCATGGGACCTGATGACATGCATCCACAGGTCCTGAGGAAGCTGGTTAGATGCTAAGCCACTCTCTGTCATATTTGAGAAGTTGTGGCAGTCCATTGACATTCTCACTGAATGGAAAAGAGGAAACATAACCCCTGCTTTTAAAACAGGAAAACCCTGGGGAACCACAGACCAGTCAGTCTCATCTCTGTGTCTGGCAAGATCATGGAGCAGATCCTCCTGGAAACTGTTCTCAGGCACATGGACAGTATGGAGGTGATTGGTGACAGCCAACATGGCTTCTCTAAAGGCAAATAATACCTGACATATTTGGTGGCCTTTTATGACAGGATTATAGTGTTCATGGACAAGAGAAAAGCAACTTAAGTCATCTACCTGGACTTGTGCAAAGCATCTGACTACACAAGATCCTTGTCTCTAAGACATGGATTTGATGGATGAACCATTCAATAGAAAAAGAATTGGTTGGGTGGTCACACTCAGAGAGTGTGTCAATGGCACAACATCCAAGACCAGTGACAAGGGATTTCCTCAGGGGTTGGTATCAGGACTGGCACTGTTTAACATCTCTGGGTGGACATTGGATCCCATGGACAGTGGCATCAAGAGCACCCTCAGCAAGTTTGCCAGTGACACCAAGGTGTGTGGTGTGGTTGACACGCTGGAGGGAAGGGATGGCATCCAGAGTGACCTTGACAGTCTGAGTAGGTGGAAACATAAAAACCACATGAAGTTCAACAAGGCCAAGTACAAGGTCATCCACATGAGTCGAGGCAATCCCAAGATGGAGAGGGACTGGTTACAGTGGCAGGGAGGGACAGGACAAATAAAAAAGAGGAGATTAGATGCTAGGAAGAAATTCTTTACCATGCAGGTGATGAGGCCCTGGCACACGATGCCCAGAGAAGCTGTGGCTGCTCCTGCATCGCTGACAGGGTTCAAGGCCAGGCTGGATGGGACTTGGGGCACCCTGGGCTAGTGGAGGGTGTCCCTGCCTGCAGCAGGAGGTTGGAACTGGAGGATCTTTAAGGTCTCTTCCAACCCAAACCAGTCCATGATTTTAAACCATTAATGAGTGTCTTTCTATGGTCAGATTCCCCACAAGCAGCTTGGCTTCTAGCAGGGGTAGATTATCACTAAATACTACAAGAAACTGCAGCAATAACTCCTTCCTATAGCAAATATATCTACAAGCTTTAAAGAACAAAGTAAAACAGTCCTTCCCTCTTCCCTTCCCCCTCCAAAGATACAACCACTCTAGTGGACTTTTATGGGAATTTTACTGCCGTGTCTGATTCATGCAAGAACGTGCCCATGCATAAGTTACAAATTTGTATTTGGAAATAGACTTTGATCAAAACGAACATCTCTGGCATTGGCTGCACCGTGCAACTCTGAAAAACAACATTTGGCACGTGAGCAGGTTGGGAGCTGAAGTCAACTGTAGCTTCTCGCTCCGTTGCTCTGTTAAAGCAGATGTTGTGTTTAATAATTGCATGAGATTGGATGGGCTGTGTTTTCTGGTGTCACATCCATATGCATGAGATGGAAATTGCTTTTCTGGCCTCAGAGCGCAAATGTTCACTTCAGGGATGGTTGATGCAACTCGTTTTCTGCAGAGTGTCATAGGTTGTGTTTCAGTAAAAATGCACCAACACTCTAGGTTGGGGAGGGGGGGTGGGTGTTGTGTTTGTAACTATATAATGGAGTTGAGTGGCAGCTAATTATAGTGTCCTCCCACCATCCAAAATAAATGCTGGATTCCAGACCGGCTCGTAAACTTTTCAGATGACCCAATAGTCTCTTGATGGGTCATAGCCTACTTTTGCTCATTTTCCAGAATACTGCTCTGAATTTGGCTCTGAATATAAATATCTGGGAGTGGAATGTTAAACACAGCTCACGGCCAGTAAACAACTTTGTGTACAGCAGAGGAGGTCTGACTGCCCCAGGTCTGTGAACATGTAAGGGAGAAGAAGATTGCCTATGGAGATCATACTTATTCCAGTCCTCCAGTGTTCTGCATGTTACACTATATATACCACATTAAGAATAGCCATAAAGTGAGTTTTTAGGTGGATTTTGGTTCCTAGTAAATAGGATTTCATAATGTACATGCCCAACAATGAAAATTAATATGCTATGAATGTACTGGATGCTTTCATTTTCCCCGAGACTTCAAGCCGCCAAAGGGATTAAAATGTCGCAGGTTCTTTCTTTGAAGAAATTGAATCCAGATGTCAGGCACATTAGAGGCATCCAGGACCTGTGAAAACTGGGAAAACTGCCCACTGAGGAATACCCCCCAGCCTCTGGGCTCTGTTAACACACCAGCTCAAGTCTTCTCCTCTCCAGCCAGTGGTGGAACCAAGATCTTTTCTCATGGGCTCTTGCAGGCAGCAGCAAACATCTTTCTTGCAGGGTTCAATCTAAAATAAAGCAACCCTGAAGTGTCCTGACTGATGGTGGGGGCTGTATGACCTGCCCAGACCTGACCTATGGAGATGTTGAGGGTGCTGTAATGATTCTCCTCCACTGAAGCAGGGATGAATACACCAACCCAGGCCTGCTAGGGTTGTACACAGACCATGCCTGCCATTCTCACATATTATTTGCATGAGTACTGCCAAAAGAAGAGACAGGATCAGGTTGTGTGTGCTGTCCACCCTGAACACAGGTGCCAGAGGACATATTCAGCTGTTGGGGGGAGCATTCCTGCATGCCACACTTGGCAACCCCTGGCACTAGCCAGATGCCGCGTGTCGCTTAAACAACTGAGTATTTTTAACTGTGAAAACTTACATCAGTCTGGAATTGTACACTGGAATTTGGATGCATGTTTTCTTAGGAATTCATCATTTGTTAATCTAAAATTTATTTGATGATGCTTTGGGGCTGAAATAACAAAATGGCATGTCAATACCCCAGAGAGCATTTTTTATTTAGTAGCAGCCCTACCAAGAATAACTTGCAGGAGCAAGGAATGTCACAGGTATGAGGCCGCCCAGGACTTCAGGCAAACAGCTCTGTGTACCAGCAAGTCCTCCCTTCTCTGTGGAAATGAAAAACCAATCTAAAAATAAGAGTAAAACAATAAGGGCTGCTTAACAACTCTGTCACTTGAAGTCTTCCCAGCTCTCTAATTTGATAGCAGGAGTCACCAAGGTATTTTACTCCTAGAAGTGAAAATGCCCATTTGAGTATGGGGGAGGAATGCTATTAATACCCACTGGCTGGAGAGCAGGAAGAACTGGTCTGTGATCCATCAACCGGCCAGGCTGCATTCTCGCCCTGATGATCCCTGCCCAGCAGGCCAGAGGGGCTGGGGACCTTGGGGCCAAGGCAAAGGGGTAAGGGGGCACTGTGGAGACAGGGAGATAGTGTTGGGTGGAAGAATATTTCCTGAGTTAGAGGGGAAACTGGGATTATGCTGCAGGGTATATAGAGTGTAGATCCCTTAACCTGGCTTCATAGCTTCTACTGCACACAGAACAATTCTATTTTCTTTGTCCATTTGTTTTGGCTTTCATCAGAGGGTTCCCTGGTACCACGGGTTTGTTTGGGATGGTTTGCCTGCTGGAGAGGTGTTTGCACTACAGCTTTATTAACTTAAAGGTCATATTCACCCTGCCTCTTGCACATCTTGTAAGCAGCACAGAGGCAGGTGAGTAACATGTAGGTATTGTAGTGTGCTCTGAGCTGCTCTGAGGCCATGATGATGATATTGCTGTAAGAGAGGACACCATGGGCCTGGGGAATTATTACTATACCTGTGCAAGATCACCTTCCACCCTTGCTGCCTTCAGGTTTCTCCAGCTTTATTACTTTCCCTGCATTGCATGTTGGTCAGGAAGTGCCACAGTGCGTGTCTCCACCACTCAGGGTGGATTTTGGCCTGGAAACAGTGCTTGATGCTCTGTGCAGTTATACTGGGCATGCAGAAATCATCCCATCTGCCACAGGGGCTGTAGGGAACTGCTTGTCTTGTCTTGCAAGGGGGGCTTTGGGCAAAATCCCCTTTCACATGCAATGCCTGGAGGCAGACAGCTAGCCCTGTTGCATCAGGCCAGGGCATCATCATGACATCATCAGGCTGCATCAGCTGGGGTTTGCATCACCACGAATTAGTTAACCTCATGAGGTGAATCACGTGCCTCCCCACTGCAGAGCAGCAGGTCCCTTCTTCCCCAAGGGCTCATGAAGAAGAAGGACTATTTAACACTTACATCACAGCAAACACTTCATATGGCACAGAGTGCTTCAAGGCGTAGGACATCACGTTCTGGACCTAACAAGAGATGTTTCAGTGCCACCTTTGTGTGCATGACTCTGCTTCACACCTTCCCTCTCAGCTCCTGGTTGTTCATCCCCTATTTTTAGTTGACTCCATAGAGCCTGTCTCCATCTCAGCAAAAAAAGATGTGCTGTCAGGGTTGAGCAGTGTTCCTAAAGCTTTAGACCATTTAACAATCTTTTGTTGTCTTAGATTACAGAAGAAACGAGCATGTTTGAAATTTCCCAAAAAAAGAGTGATCAAAACTCAATGGTGGTTTTGCTGGCTCCTCCCTGGAGTCATCATCCCTTTGGTCTTTTGTTGCCTTAAAAATGGTTGATTTCACTATTCTCCAAAAGGCTGACCCGTATCTGAAAGAGTCACAGCCTGTCCTTTCAACAAGGGTACAGAAACTCACTCTATCCCAAGTTTCTAAGAATCCCATGGAGGAGGATCCTAAATGTCCCAGTCCCATCAGCAGAGGTTAAATGGGCACAGATTTGCTGAGAGCAGCTCCCTACGGGAGAGTAGAAAACAAAGCCTTAAAAAAAAAAAAAGACAACAGGGGAGGGAACAGCAGGACTTTCCTCCAGCCCATTACTCTTAGAAAACGGCATTGCAAAGCCCTGCCCACCAGGGACAAGCTCGGGGAGGACCCTGGACCTCTCCTGGCCTCCCCAAATGAATTATCACCCTAAGAAAAAGTTTGGTTAGCACAGGTAGGCAGCAACACAGCTGCCCTCCTATTGCCAAATAAACTCGGGTTTATTTTTACCAGCACAAGAGACCTTTTATTTTGGAGATTTGTACCGGTGCCAGGAATAATATGACTTGAACAAACAAACAAAAAACACAAACCCTTTGCATCTACAGCCAGGCCTGCTGGGACAGGCTCCCCTGGCAGATCAGGGGGAGAGGCTCAGCCCAGCCCCTGGCTAACAGAGCCGTGCCAGCACAACCTTTAAAGCTGAGAGCAGACTTAAAAAAGTCTTGTCTAGACCTGTGCTTTTAATTTTTTTTTTCTTTTTTGAGCAAGGAGTGCTGGGGCTGGTAAAAGAATAAAGAACTCTCAGCAGCAAGTTGACTTATGCTTCAGCAGCAGCAACGAGAGCTGCTGTCAGGAGTGTGTCCCGACACCATACAAGTGAGATGGCCGCAGGCAGTGGCGGGGCCTAGCACTGAGAATGCCAGCAAAGAGAAGGGGGGGGACCTTAAAATATACATTTGGCTTTGTTTCATTACAAATAGAAAAAACCCTGCGCTTTGCCAACTGCTTTCACAGAATCACAGGACGTTAGGAGTTGGAAGGGACCTCCAAAGATCATCCAGTCCAACCCCCTGCCCGAGCAGGATCATCTAGAGTAGATCCCACAGGAACGTGTCCAGATGGGTCTGGAATGTCTCCAGAGAAGGAGACTCCACAACCTCTCTGGGCAGCCTGGCCCAGTGATCTGTCACCCTCACAGGGAAAAAGTTCCTCCTTAGATTCAGATGGAACTTTCTATGTTCCAGTTTGGAACCATTTCCCCTTGTCCTGTCCCTGGCCATTCCTGAGAAGAGCCTGGATCCATCCTCCTGACACTCACCCCTCAGTCTCCTCCCAGCTCCAGAGCCCTAGCTCCCTCAGCCTGTCCCCAACAGGAAGGTGTCCCACTCCCTCCAGCACCTTGGTGGCCCTTGGGCTCTTTCAAGGAGTTCTGGCTCCTTCTGGAACTGAGGGGCCACAACTGGACACAACAGCCCAGCTGGGGTCTCCCCAGGGCACAGCAGAGGGGGACAAGGANCCGCTCCCCTCCACCATCCCACTCCCCAACCCATCCTGGTCCCTGGGGTTGTTCCTCCCCAGATTCCAGACCCTACACTTGGGGTATTACATCACAGAGGTGATGGAATAATCCCCTCCATCTTCAGTGGTGCCCGCATTGCCCTCCCTTAGCGTAGAGACTCCCCGAAGTCCCATTTTGGGGCAGTTTAGCANGGCGGCGAGGCGTCCTTCCCGCTCTCCGCGCCTGAGGGGAGGCGCCGAGCCGGGTGCGCCGAGCCGGCTCCGGGGTGAAGCGCAGGCAGCGATTTTTAAAACCAAAATCATCTGAAAAGTGTGGAGTTTGTTGTTTGTTTGTTTTTTTTTTT
>VXBZ01006813.1:172589-188293 GCA_013399135.1 Heliornis fulica
GTGTTCTAGGCGGTGGCCCCGCCCCCGCCGGTGTGGTCGGGGCGCTGCACGGCGGCGGGAGCAGAGCGGGGATGAGCGCGGGCTGAGGTGGCGGTGTGAAGCGCCGCGGTGGGCGGCCATGGTGGCTCACGATGAGCTCGGGGGGCTGCTGCCCATCAAAAGGACTATCCGGGTGATCGACGCGCAGAACCAGTCCTTCAGGGAGCAGGAGGTGAGGAGAAAGCCGGCTTGGCGTGGGGGGTGTGAGGGGTGTGAGGGGAGAGCGGTGTGGCGGCGAGGCGTCCTTCCCGCTCTCCGCGCCTGAGGGGAGGGGCCGAGCCGGGGGCGCCGAGCCGGCTCCGGGGTGAANGGCTCCGGGGTGAAGCGCCGGCAGCGATTTTTAAAACCAAAATCATCTGAAAAGTGTGAAGTTTGTTGTTTGTTGGGTTTTTTTTTTTATTCACTTTTTAAATCAAGCCCGCAGCTCCTGGAGGAGTGGGGCCAGGGGGCTGAAAGCGAGCTCGGCGCCTCACCTGACCCCGCTCCCCCCCTCCACCCCCAGCAGGATTTCCATTAAAAACCCGCCTGTTCCTCTCTCTGCCACCTCTTTCCTGACAGGATTTTTCCTATTGGGGTGTTGCTTTGCTGCACAAACAAGAAGGATTTAAAAAAAAAAAAAAGCCTGGGGGTTGGTTGGACTTTTGAGGGTTTTTTTTCCTTTGAAGTATTGTTATTTTTATCGTCTGTTGTTATGGATGTGACAATAATTGCTTCTCTGGGAGATGCCTCCTGCTGCGACAGAAGGCGAAAGGTTCAGCAGCNAATCAAGCCCGCAGCTCCTGGAGGAGTGGGGCCAGGGGGCTGAAAGCGAGCTCGGCGCCTCACCTGACCCCGCTCCCCCCCTCCACCCCCAGCAGGATTTCCATCAAAAACCCGCCTGTTCCTCTCTCTGCCACCTCTTTCCTGACAGGATTTTTGCTATTGGGGTGTTGCTTTGCTGCACAAACAAGAAGGATTTAAAAAAAAAAAAAAGCCTGGGGGTTGGTTGGACTTTTGAGGGTTTTTTTTCCTTTGAAGTATTGTTATTTTTATCGTCTGTTGTTATGGATGTGACAATAATTGCTTCTCTGGGAGATGCCTCCTGCTGCGACAGAAGGCGAAAGGTTCAGCAGCCAGGTAGGGACCGGCAGCCCTGGGCAGGGTTTTATTGCTGAGATCAGGGGTGAGATGAGGTGGGAAAGAGGGAAAACAAAGCGGCTCCAGGCAGCTCTGGGGCTTGAGGGCTCCGGTTTGAGTCGCCAGCCTGTTGAAAACAGCCCAACTTGGGCGACCTTAGTGCAAAACGGGGAGAACAAATGCTGGGAGAGAAATAACATAAACCAGATCTCTCAAAGCAGGGGGAATCGTCTCTAATTCTTAAAAGACGTGTTTTCTGTAGGGTGTAACCAGCGCGCTGGGTATCTGAAGTTAAATGTTGGCTCTGGGTTTGGGTGATGACTCCTGAGCCACCACTCCAGCGGATCTTGATAGCAACTCAGAACCTGGCACTGAGAGAAGTTATCAGCAGTGGGCAAGCCCACACTTCCCCTGTGGTTGCCAACAGCCTGTTGAAAGGCGATGGTTGTCATCTCCGTACCGACGTGTCGAGCCGGAGGCTGGTGGTTTGGTTTGTGTGTGGACAGACGGTTTCAGAACAGAGCTTGAGATTCGTCGAGCTGTGGATCCTCAAAGAAGGTAGTCAGGTGGCAGTGATGTCTGTCAGGAGTTATCCAAGCTGGTTATTAAAATCCCTTTTGGCTTATTTGACTTAATAGGAAAAGTTCAGCTGAGCGTGGTTTTCAGATTTGTCACCGTGTTTGTAGCATCGGTCTGGGACTGGCACGTAGGACGTGCACTCTAGTAAGAACCTTGTAAAAACCACTAACAATTACCTAGCACGGAGGGAAAAGGTTGTAGGCATGCATGCTGCTGGAGGAAAACGTTGCTCAAAAGTAGGGTTGGGTTTTCTTTTGAGCAGCAAGGCACAGTCTCTTCACCATACAAAGAGTTAACCTGCACTTAGAAGCACTTGAAGAAATTCCACTAGTGTGAAGTCTTGCCTGCCAGCCCAGGCACCAAGACACAGATTTAGCTTTTGTGTGTACATTCACGTTCTATTTATACTCACTTTTAAGAGAGTCCCTTGGAAAAAAATCTAAATGGAAGCAAAAGTGGTGGTAAAGTCGCTGGGGTTTTAATTATCTGTCAGTGCTGTAATGCTTAACACTACTGGCTTGTTACAGAAACTTTACAGACCTCATTCTAATCGAGGCTCCTGTACAGTGTGGAGACAGGCTAATCATTGTTTGCAAGTACAGAGCTATAAAAAATTAAAATACCAAGGCAAAGCTACCCCTAACACAGACTGTGCTGAGTCTCAGCTTACACCGTGGCTGAGTTTGTAAGGGGAGTACATGACCCCACACTGAAATGCAGACCTCAGAGAAGGTGAGGTTTCGAAGCAGAGGGATTTTTTTTTAAATCTTTCTTTTTTTTTTCCCCCTCCCTGCCTTGGATCAGACAGTATAGTTGGAAGAAGAAGAAACAGATGTGTTTTTTTGGCAGCCGGGCCATTCGCGTCTGAGAGCACTCGCAGGACAGAAAGTGGGATTTGTTTCTCTTTGAGAGGGGAAATGACCTTTAGCTAAGCTGAATTTATAGCATACAGAAGTTTTTCTGTTGGCCAAGCACCCCAGGGGAGCACATCCTACATACAGAAAATTCTCTGGTCATGCCGGTCTCTGCAAAATTCCTCCCTCTTGTTCAAGAGAGAAGCGCTTTTAGCTTCCAGGCTGCCTTTGCACGTCTTGGTGCGTATCAACTGTTCTGAAAAGTGATGATTTATAATCCCAGAGAGCCCCTTTGTACCGCCTGTCCCAAACAAGAGAGGCAGGAATGCCTTCTGCAGGCCTTGTGCGTATGCATGTGTCGCTTCAGCCCAGCACAGATGTGCAGCCAAGGCATTCACACATGTCCCTCAGCACAGATAGTGTGTCATTGGACCTCATCTCTGACAGGCTGTGGAGTTGACCCTTTAGCAGTGAGCTGTGAAGGGCTGACTGCATGAGCATCCTCAAGTACTGAGGTTTCTTGCTATTAATTTTCAGTGTCACGTTTTTCTCTTCCAGGCTATTTATATCACTGAGCCTTGACAGGGCTGTGTGTGGCTTATGTCTGTATGTTTTCTGCTTACATTCCTGCAGTTTCTTAAGCTTCTCTTGGCTTGCATCCCTTTATTCTAGTACACTGATGTGTGGGTTTCTAGAAGCAAATTACCTATCATTTCCTCCACTCAGAAATGCCTGTGAATAATTAAAGCTTTTTTGTCTTCTTTTGAGTCCAACCTAATTTCCAGCCTCCTGCATAATCCTTCCCTTGCCTGACTGTCAGTGTTGCTGGTGTCGTACCTGAACCCAACTGAGGGTCAGTCCCAGGGTGGAGGGAGCTCTTGTAGCTTTTCCTCATTTCTTTAGTACTTTCCTAATTCTGAGGTTACCCAAACGTTTCAGGTGTAGCTTTGAACACACACAGAGTGCTCTGCCAAGAAGTCCTTTTGTTCTGCATCACTCATCAGTTGTTTGTTTGTCTTCATGTTCCTCCTGCCTCCCCCCCTCCTCCAAACCCCCTGCAACTTTGAAGACTTAACGCAGTGTGAGCTAACCTCTGTTGCTCAACGCTGCGTGTAGGCTGGCAGACGGGCCACTCCTCAGGTCATGTTGCTGAAATCAGATCTTAACTTAGGTAGCTCTTGTGCTTCCTCAGTCTCATGACTGGAATCCAGCTCTGTGTGTTCCTAGTCCCCTTTTCTCTTTCCAGCATTTGTCATTAATGCTTTGGAGCTTTACCTTCCCGTCTCAGGCTGGAAATAAAGACAGTGGAGAGCTTGTTCTAAGCAGCCTTCTCCTTTTAACCTTTGGACATGTAAGACAGACTCAACTGTAATCAACCAAAAATGCTCATTAAAGCTTAAGTAAAATTTCTACAGAGATGAACTCCAAAAAAGAGGCAGCTTCCATCTGAACCATGCTAAGAAGCTTCCTTGTGATGATGAGTCACAGCCAACCATCTGCCAGATGTTTGAGAGCACCAGGGTACTTCGTCTAGCCTTTCTCCTAGCCTTAGGCTCCAAATCCATCTTCTCCCAGCACCCCTTTGGGCACACCTTTCCTGTTCAGTCCTTATAGCACAATATTTTTGGTGTGAAATAGGTAGGGCTGCCAGCATGATTTTTAAAAAAATCTCATCAGAGCTTTAAGCAGCAGGAGGGTTCTGTGGGGCGTTTCCTCCTTCTTGGCAGTGTTTCTGTCCGGACAGAATTGCAAATGCTCTTGGCTCCCGGCAGGGATTAGTGGTGTAGAAAAGCAGAAGCTCTATCTTTCAGATCTAAGCAACATATTAGAGAAATTATGATGACTTGAGGGTGTGGGGGCAGCAGAAGGGGGAGGAAGCTTCGGGAGCTGCAGGTTTCAAACTTTATTCACTTTGTGTGTGTGTGTCCCTTGCAGGAATGTTCAGCATGTGGTCATTAGCTGTTGGTTAGAGTAGCTGCTGAGGCTGTCCTGGGCTCCAACCACTACTTTTTTCTCCAAAATAAAATTAAAATGGAAAAAAAAAAACCCAAACCATTCTCCCCTACAAAGGAAAAGATGATAAAACGGAAAAGTAGATCACAGCTCCAGCTTTAGATGACAGTCACTTGCCTTGCAGAGGAGAGTGCTTCAGTCTATTTATGTTCAAACCAGGCCTCTGCTTGAGCCCTGTTTTGAATTCTGACTGATGTGTGTGTTATCTTGCCTCTTTTATACTGGGTAAAGTCTCTGCACTTTAATTGCTGCCTTAAAGTTCAGACAAATATTTACAGCCTCTGCTTTCCTTTTAAGATTAATGGCTACTTCAAAACACTCTTTTTGCTGTGTTTCCCACTCCTTAAGTGGGATCATGCTTTTTAAACCTGCCTGAGCAGCTTGAGAAATGAAGTGGGAGTCACAGCCAGTACAATTTGTTCTCTGC
This sequence comes from Heliornis fulica, assembly GCA_013399135.1. NCBI lineage: Eukaryota > Metazoa > Chordata > Aves > Gruiformes > Heliornithidae > Heliornis > Heliornis fulica. The sequence goes on from VXBZ01006813.1 coordinate 177,618, forward strand.
TTTATTTACAGGAGCCAAGCAATAAGCGGGTTCGGCCTTTAGCACGGGTCACATCCCTGGCGAACTTGATCTCTCCTGTACGAAATGGTGCGGTTCGGCGCTTTGGGCAGACCATACAGGTAAAAAGCAGAGCCTTCTAGTCTTAGAAAGAGTCATGGAGAAAGGTGCTGGTTGTACAGAGGTAAAACTGGCACTGGGATTTCAAGTTATCTCTTGAAAATCTCCTGTATGTTTCACACAAGGATAGAAATCTCGATTGGGACAGAAGAGTTCAGAGGTGGCTTTGTTAGATAAGCAGGTTACTGAGGGTTGAAGCGGTGTACCAAAAAATAAGCTGATTCAGATAGGGACAATTAGTTGATAAACTGTTCCAGTACTTGAGATACGTGTATGGGAGCGTGTGCTTGAACGTGAACTGACCCTGCTGTTCAGCAATCTTGCAGTGATGTTAGCAAAGTGTTGTCTGAGGAGTGCTATACCCTGCCACGCAGATAAGGGAGTTTCTGTGTCTGGTTTTTTAGTAATATTGCAAATCAAAGTTCATGTGGCCTCTGATTACCCCTGTTACAAGGTAGAATTATGACCTTTGTGTATTTGCTTCATTATACTTTGGAAATAAACCCAAGCTTTGCCTTCCCATCCTCCTCCCAGGCACTGCTGCTGGATCAGTGCAGGGAGAGGCACGTGGAAGAGCTTGCCAATCCCTGTGCTCTCGGGGGTTTCTCAACAGCTTGATTAAAGAGTTCCTTTATCTGAGGAAAAGTGTCTGGGTGTGTTTTCCTGCTCTGTACAACAGAGGAGGATGAAGGATTGGGAGGGGTATGGATAAAACTGTGACACTTCTGTACTTCTCAGATGGTGGCTGTACATAATTTTTAAGGTTTTTATATTCTCTTTTTTTTTAATCCCTGTAGTCGTTCACCCTTCGCAGTGACAGCAAGTCTCCTGCCTGTGCCCAGAAGTCATGTAGCAGAACTGCTGCACCTACTCCTCCTAAAAGAAGAAACAGTGTGCTTTGGTCTGAGATGTTAGATGTCAACATGAAAGAGTCCTTGAGCACCAAAGAAATTAAGCGCCAGGAGGTAGGTTGTCTCTTAAACAGCAGGAGTGGGAGAGGCAACTGAGGCCTTGGCTTGAGCTGGTTACTTGGCAGGGAAAGGAGTAATGAGCATCTGTGGGTGACTCTTCCCTGTGCACCTTCATTTCTAAACCACTAGATTTATTTCTGCATTAGGCATGGGAAAAGGTAGGCTTCTCTCTCTCAAGTCACTCGGGAGTTTGTCTCCCCAGTCTGACCCTTTGGAGATGCCAAACTCTTTCTGTGGGGGGTTGCTCAGCATTTCTGAAATTCGAGACCCAGCCATGCTGGTTGCTTTGCAGCAGACCCAAAGTCGAGTTCCTCCTGAAGCCAGCTGTCTTTCTCTTAAAGCTCTTGACAATTGGTTGAAAGCCAAACAGCAAGGCCTTGGCTTGCCCTTTTCCTGTAGTTCTTAGACAAATCTTCTAGTGACAACACAGAAGCTGACTAAAGACGGCTGGGATTTGACCTCTGTGGTTTTCTGGGTTTTGTTGTATTTTCTACTTGCTTGTGTAAAAGCAGTGATTTAAAAGGTGCTAATATTTAATTTGGCTTGCCCCTGAGCGTCGGAGCTTTCACACACTTGTCAGGAATGTTGCTTTCTCAGAGCTGGGAAAGCTAGCAGATTTACTTGAGGTTGTCATGCCCAGGTGGCATACAGTGATTCAGATGGCAGAACCACCTATTCAAGCTGCAGAGAGGGGATATACATCATGTGAGCTGAAAGGCTCTTTCAGAGGAAGACTGGGATTAAAAACAACTCTCATTGCTCTGTCCCCTTCCTCACAGGCAATATATGAAATGTCCAGGGGAGAACAGGACCTAATCGAAGACCTGAAGCTTGCCAGAAAGGTGAGTGGGGTTGTTTATTTTTAATTCTCCTACAGTCAGTAATCACAGGGCAGATTCCATAACAAAGAAAGATTCCATACCAGCTTTATCAGGCTTTGTCCTATCTGTCCTGCACATGATGCATCCCTTCATATTTAAATCCTATAGGTTTGAGCTTGGGAGATTTAAGTGTATATTAATGATGATGTTCTTTGACAGGCTTACCACGATCCCATGCTGAAACTCTCCATTATGTCTGAGGAGGAACTCACCCACATATTTGGGGACTTGGATTCTTACATTCCTCTGCATGAAGGTAAGACAAACTGGATCACTTTCACATAACGTGCTGAGAGTTAAACTCCGTGGTTTCTCGAATTAGAACAGCTTACTGGGGCATTGATGCAATTTCTATTCTTGTGTTCTAATTCCAGACTTGTTGGCAAGTTTAGGAGAAGCAACAAAACCAGATGGAACAGTGGAGCAGATTGGGCCCATTCTTGTGAAGTGGGTGAGTCCATAACGTCGAGACAGCGGGCTAAAAATGCACTTAACGAACGTTTAAAGCTAGAAGCCAAAAAGCTGTGGCCTTTTGTGGCCTGGAGCAAAAGATTGAAGCGGAAATCCTGGCTATGCTGAGAACAATGGGTGTCTGTCAACCATAATGGGCCACAATTTCACCCTGGAGACTTACTAGTTTGACAGCAACTAGTTGCTGATGTTTGAAGGGTCTGTATCTTCTGGACTGTTTATCACTGATGTAATTGCAGTGGTGTTATTGCTTTTAATCTCAAACATCTGAACATCAAAGGCACCACGTGTGGAATGGCCTAGTTTTCCTCACAGTAGACTAGAGACATACACAGCTAGTCTGTTAGCTTTCTTTTATTGGGCATAAACTGGAGAAGAGGAGGCTCCAGGGAGACCTTCTAGCAGTCTGCCAGGACCTCAAGGGGGCCTACAAGAAAGATGGGGAGAGGCTGTTCAGTAGGGCCTGTTGTGACAGGACAAGGGGAGATGGGTTTAAAATAGAGGGAGGGAGATTTAGATTGGATATTAGGAAAAAGTTCTTTCCTGTGGGAGTGGTGGAGCACTGGAACAGGTTGCCCAGGGAGGTGGTGGATGCCCCTGGATCCCTGGAGACGTTCAAGGCCAGGTTGGATGAGGCCCTGAGCAAGCTGATCTAGTTGGGGGTGCCCCTGCTTCTTGCAGGGGGGTTGGACTAGATGACCTCTGGGAGTCCCTCCCAACTCCAGCCATTCTAGGATTCCATAGACCACAGTAGGGGAAGTAGAACTCCCCAGGTATGAAGTGTTAATGCAGTTTTCTTTTCCTACATGGAATTTGACTCCTGAACACTGTTCTCTTCCCCTGCAGTTACCACGACTCCATGCCTACAAAGGCTATTGTAGCAACCAGCTGGCAGCCAAAGCACTTCTGGATCAGAAGAAGCAGGACCGGAGAGTGCAGGACTTCCTGCAGCGCTGCCTCGAGTCTCCTTTCAGCCGCAAGCTGGACTTGTGGAGCTTCTTGGACATTCCTCGAAGTCGACTGGTCAAATACCCGCTGCTCCTCAAAGAGATCCTGAGGCACACTCCCAAAGACCATCCTGATATCCAGGTTCTGGAAGAAGCCGTAAGTAATAGTGATTTCAGGAGCGTTGTTCTGACATAGATGTGTCATTCTGGAGCTCAACAAACCTTTCTTAAACACTCAGCGATTTTGTGGGGTGTTTGTCTCCGTGGACACAAGTCTGTGACTGTAATCCCTCAGGAAAGCAAATGAGAGGGAGGGCCACAAAGATGCTAAAGGGGCTGGAGCACCTTTCCTATGAGGACAGGCTGAGAGAGTTGGGGCTGTTGAGCCTGGAGAAGAGGAGGCTCCGGGGAGACCTTCTAGCGCTCTGCCAGGACCTCAAGGGGGCCTACAAGAAAGATGGGGAGAGGCTGTTCAGTAGGGCCTGTTGTGACAGGACAAGGGGTGATGGGTTTAAAATAGAGGGAGGGAGATTTAGATTGGATATTAGGAAAAAGTTCTTTCCTGTGAGAGTTGTAGAGCACTGGAACAGGTTGCCCAGGGAGGTGGTGGATGCCCCTGGATCCCTGGAGACGTTCAAGGCCAGGTTGGATGAAGCCCTGAGCAAGCTGATCTAGTTGGGGGTGTCCCTGCTTCTTGCAGGGGGTTGGACTAGATGACCTCTGGGAGTCCCTTCTAACCCTAATCATTCTATGAGTGATCAGTCTACATAGATTCCATCATCTGGAGTTCATAAGTAGCACTTAAAGGAAAGATATAGAAGCAAAGATCCCTATTTAATCATTTGTAAATGTTTTGCCTTACAGATATCTATAATCCAAGGAGTCCTGTCCGACATCAACCTGAAGAAGGGGGAGTCTGAGTGCCAGTATTACATTGACAAGCTGGAGTACCTGGATGAGAAGCAGAAGGACCCAAGGATTGAAAGCAGCAAAGCTTTACTCTGCCATGGGGAGCTGAAGAATAAAAACGGACATGTAAGTCCCTCACACTCATGGGAATTATTTCTCCAGTTTGAAAACCTTCCCTCAGAGGCAGTTAAAACTGTTTGTCTGTCAGCAGGACCAAGAGCCCTTCCATCCTTGGGGTTAGTTTAGACAATTAGCTAAATTTAAAAAGCAGAAGAGAAAGCACCTGATGGCAGCCCACAATTCAGTGGAAGGGAAAGTTTCCTGCCGACAGCTTTACAATTGGCCTTGAGAAGCTGGAAAATAATTAGCACATAATTACCATAGAAAGTGTGCTCTGTGCCCAGGCACTCCATCAGAAGGGATTTCCTGCTGGCTGTTTACTTTCAGGTGCTCTGACATTCCCCATTGTGTGCTCTAGTGCAGGGCTCTTCCAAACAAAAAGTGTTCCTGTGAGAGCTTGTTTAGCTTTGAGGTGAACTGCCAGAAGTTTATCTGCCACTGCAGCAGCGCTGAAAGATCCTGTGGTACTCAAGGGTTTGCTGCCTTTCTGTCCTGGCTTGCAGGAATAACCTTGTTTTAAACATGAAATCTTTTAGGTTTTTTAGGTTGGATGGGGGTGGCTCTGTGTTTAACTTGGCCATTACACTTCAGTGTACGTGAAGCATGGTGTCAGGATAAAAGATTGCTTCTCATCATCATGTAGGATGCTGAGAATCATGATGAGCATCATCCTGGATGATGCTTCTCATCATCCAGTAGGGCCTGTTGTGATAGGACAAGGGTTGATGGTTTTAAAATAGAGGAGGGAGATTTAGATTGGAGATTAGGAAAAAGTTCTTTGCTGTGAGAGTGGTGGAGCACTGGAACAGGTTGCCCAGGGAGGTGGTGGATGCCCCTGGATCCCTGGAGACGTTCAAGGCCAGGTTGGATGAGGCCCTGAGCAAGCTGATCTAGTTGGGGGTGTCCCTGCTTCTTGCAGGGGGGTTGGACTAGATGACCTCTGCGAGTCCCTTCCAACTCCAGCCATTCTAGGATTCTATGATCCTATCTTTCCATCTACAAATCATAATTTGCTGTTTAAGGGTCATTAAACCAAACCTCTTGATGTCAGTCTGCTCTTTGCCACCGCTGCCGGGCCCTCCAGTACTGTAACAGGAAATGGTCTGAAGGTTAACCAGGGTAAAACCAGATAACATGTCCTTGAATGCCAGAGGATGTGTAACTGCTCTGAGTACACAGTATGATGCTTTGCTCATATTCAGGTGTGTTTTCTCTTTCAGAAACTCTACGTCTTCCTCTTCCAAGACATCCTGGTTTTGACCCGGCCAGTGACTCGCAACGAGCGTCAGGCCTACCAAGTGTACAGGCAGCCGATCCCCGTCCAGGAGCTGCTCCTGGAAGACCTGCAGGATGGGGATGTGAAAATGGGTGGATCTTTCCGAGGAGCTTTTGGCAATTCCGATAAAGGTATGGACCAAACCAGTTCATTTAGGTTGGATCTTAGGAAGAACTTCTTTACTGAGAGAGTCCTCAAGCACTGGAACAGGCTGCCCAGGGAGGGGGTTGAGTCCCCATCCCTGGAGGTGTTCAACAGACGGGGAGATGCGGTGCTTGAGGACATGGTCTAAGGGTAGACTTGGTGGTGGTAGGTTAATGGTTGGACTGGATGATCTTAGGGGTCATTTCCAGCCTTAACAATTCCATGATTCTGTGATTCTATGATCTGCATGTGAACCTGTCAGGGAGGAGAGATTATCCCTGGGCAGAGATCCCTGAGGACTGAGGTTCCTGTAGGACAGCAGACATCACGGATGTTAACACATGGCACGTTCAGACAATCACAACTGGGCTTTGCAGCTTGAGAGTTGTGGAGCACTGGAACAGGTTGCCCAGAGAGGTGGTGGATGCCCCTGGATCCCTGGAGACGTTCAAGGCCAGGTTGGATGAGGCCCTGAGCAAGCTGATCTAGTTGGGGGTGTCCCTGCTTCTTGCAGGGGGGTTGGACTGGATGACCTCTGGGAGTCCCTTCCAACTCTAATCATTCTATAATTGTATGATTCTATGATTCTAAACATCAGATATTCTAGGATTCTATGTTTGGTGGCCATAAACTGAGATCTGGCGCTTTGGAGCTCGTGCTCAGATTAGAAAACATCAATTTTAAAGTGTTGGTGCTGGCTTGTGGGGTTTGGTTTGGAGATTTTTTTGCCAGGGTTTTGAATGCCTCCCCTGAAGTAGAGCAGGGCAGTCCAGGTCGCTTGTCTAGCAATGGAATCTCTAAATATTGAGCTAGGAACTGATCTGCTTTTTCCTATGTTTATCTCCAGCTAAAAATATCTTCCGAGTCCGTTTCCAAGATCCCACTCCGGGCCAGTCCCACACGCTGCAGGCCAACGACGTCTTCCACAAGCAGCAATGGGTGAACTGCATCCGAACCGCCATCGCTCCCTTCCAGCGGACTCTTGCTGCGGCGGAGCTGAAGCAGCTGCCGGAGCTGAACGAAGAATCCGAGGAGAACAACCCCTCAGCTCCCAACATCCAAGCCCAGAAGAGGCAATCCACTGGCATAACCGAGATGGAGCTGGATGAGAGCACATCCGACTGCGGCTCCATCCTGGACTCGGAGGAAGCCAAAGGTGTGAAAACACACAGAACACTCTCTGGCTGCAGGAAAACGAGGGAGAAGCAACTAAGCGGCAAGCGGAAAGAAACGCTGGTGTGAGGAGGAGCGCGGCGACATCCCGGTGAAGACTGTTTATTTATAAATAATGTGTACATTTTTCTTACAATGTGAGCGTGGTTGGATTCACTCTGCTGAACAGGATATTGGGGGTTGTTGGGGGTTTGTTTTCATGTTGTAATGGCAGCTACTGGTATCACTTAACGCTGTTGAACTGGAGTTTGGGGTTTGGTTTTTTTTGCCTTCCACAAATACGGCAGTTTTGAGCCTGGTTTTAATGCCATGAGGGGTTGGGGAGCCTTTGTGCTTTTTGGCTGATTGGAAGAGCACACTTTGGTTTCAGAAAGGTTTCCACATGGGGTGTTTTGAGGCTGGAAAATAGCAAAGTTCTGAGTGGAAGTGTCAGCCTGGCAGGGTGCTCCTTTGGAGGGGGTTCAGAACACTGCAGGAGTCCTTTCAAAGCAGGCTCAGAAACCTGAATTCACGTTGTCTTGTGTGGGTGGATGTTTTGAGGGGTGTGGGTCCTGTTATCCACAGCTTCTGCATGGTGAAAAAAAAAAAAAGGAGAAAGGGAACAAAAAAAAACCCAACCCAGGCCCCAGGTTCAACAGGTTCTCAATTTACCTACTGGAATCTTCCACCATAGTGTGTCCTTTGTACATTCCTCAATGTTTCACTCTTATAACCTGCCAGGTATTTAATTTTATTTTTTTTCCCATTAGTTGTTTTGTTTCAAGTTTGGGGTTTGGTTTTGGGGGTTTATTTTGTTGCTTTTTTTTTTTTTACTTTTGTATTTTATTTTGTTGTCGTTCAGACTTGGAGTTTCCTTTCCAATACTTGATTTTCCTTGTTGGTGGTGTTTGTCACATCACTCCACAGCTGTGCGGAGCTCAGGCAAGCCGGAACCCCCCGGGGTGGTGGGAGGAGATAACACCTCCCCCCCACCCCCCACACACACATAGTGATGTAAACGGCTTGTTTGCACTCCGGGCTGCTGAAAGAGAACTGCATTGCTAGAGGGGTGTAGGAAGGTTTTAGGCACGTTGCAAAGGGTTTGGGGAGGGAAGAGGAGCAGCTAGAGGGGAGTAGCAGGGAGTTGAAGGTAGATTTTTTTTCTTGTTATTGTTGCCTTTTGGAAATGAAACGCCTTCCCCCCGGGGGAGGCAGGACTGGAGGCAACCAAGGGGTTATTGCATGTGGTAGAGAGGTAGAGAAGAGAAAGCATTTGAAGCTGGTGAGGAGTAAGGACAGAGGAAATAGTAGTTGTATATACTCATAGCGGCGACACCGCCGTGTTCTAGTGGTCCAAAGATTTGTAGGAGAGGCTCCAGCTTGGAAACTGCCCGTAGGAAACAAAGCTTTGAGCACAGCCACCGGGCTGTTCCTGTCCTGCTGGTGACACAGGGTGAGGACAGCGACCCCACACTGGTGACACAGGGTGAGGACAGCGACCCCACGCTGCCCTTCCTGGAGCGGTCCCGAGCCGTACCTGGCGTGTCACGGGGTCGTTGTCACCTCTTTGGCGAACGGGCAGAGCGTGTACATAGACGCAACCGTGTGGTTCTCTGTAAATGGGTTTGTACAGTTTCGAGTGCCAAGTCCAATTAAATTCCTGACAGCCTCTTGTCTGCCTCGTCTGAGTCGCTGGGAGGGACCTGCTCCTGCTGTGGGTGCTGCCAGGACTAGATAAGCGTGAGCTCAGCTCTCCTCCAAGCACGCACGCCCGGCCTAGGGCTCCACGCTCAGGAGGAAGCTGTGGTGTTCTTCATCCCCCTTCTTCTCTGTCCCAGTTCCTCCTGGTGCTGTTACAGCCAGGCAGGACACAAGCTGATGGTTTATGGCTCCGTGTGTGTCGTGGGTCCTGGCAGCCTCCACCCTTTGTGCTGCAGAACAGGGTGCAGCTGCGTGACTCATGCCGGCGCTTGCATCGCTCTCCTCTCTTTCTGGGGAAAAAGGGAGCAGTGGCCACGCTCTTGTCCTCACAGGACATCCAAAACCTTCCTCCAGAGACAAAACCAACCCCTATAGCTGAAAATTCAGTAAATATTTGGAAATCCTCTCCTAGAGGAAGGTTTGGGAGGAGGGAGGAGGTTCGCACACCGAAGGGTTAATGGGGAGCACCCACTTATCAGCGGTGTGACAAAACCATCAGGTCTCAACCTCCCTCCCAAAAAGCTGCAGTCTGACCATCTAGGGTGATGTCTGGGCACAGCTGCATCTCCTGAGGGCAGCAGCTCCTTTCCTGGCGCTGGCTGTGCTCTCCCAGCTCCCCCCACCACCACTCCCCACGCACGGAGTGTTGGGAAGGCACCGCTGAGCTCTGGCCTGTGAAGCCAAGTTTTAATCTGGAGACGATTCTGCCTCCAGAAGCTGAAAAAAATTTTAAAAAGCTGGGAAAAGAGCTTTTTTTCCCCATTAAATCCAAAAAATCCCATTCCCAAGGGGCTGGGGCACGTGGCTCATCTGCAGCGAGCCGGCACGGCGCGCCAGGGCTCAGCCTTCGTCTGCGCCTCCCGTCGCCAGCTCGGAAAACGAGCCAAAAAGTTCATTTCCCTTTCAAAGCAAATCCCACCCCAACTCTCCCATCCCTGCTCCGTGGGTCCTATCCCGGTCCTGTGCCTCTGGGAGGGGTTCACAGCCCACAGCCATCCTCTTCCTCAGCCCTCCTGTCATGAGACTAAAACCAGGTTTTCCTCCTGTGCTGAGCTCCAGCAGGTCCTGGCCACCCCGTTCCTCACCTGGGCTCCCAAACCACTGGGCTCAGCCCATCCATGTTTAGGTGACACCTTGGCTAGGGCCATGTCCCCACGCCCCGCTGAGCCCCCGTGTCCTTGTCTAACAGCAACACTCCCCATCGTGGTCAGGGAAAGGGAAGTTGGTGGTGACCCATGGGCACCTCCACCTTGGGTAAGCAGCTCCCTAGTCCCATATTTACCTCTCAGGATACACCCAGCTTGGGTGTGACAGGCAGAGAGGAGCTGCCACCACCCCAGGTTTACAGGAGAGACCTTCCCAGAGCGGGACATCCCTCTCCCAAGCATCTCCCCAATCCCAGGCTCCCTCCTCCACCCCGGCGACCTCCAGCCGATCCAGAGGTGACACCTAGACAAGCCTGACATTAGGAGCCACCCTACAGACCCCACAGTTCACCCATTGTGGGATCATCTCCAAGATCAGCCTCTCCAAAATCCACATCAAATCCCGCTCTCATTCACGCCGGGCTCGGCACGGGAGGCTCCTCCCCATCCCCAGCGCGGGGCTGGCTGAGCCCCGGCTCGTCTGGAGGTTTCCCTGTCGGAGCCGTTTCCTTCCTCGCCTCCAACTTTCTCTTTTTCCAAGGACTCGTCAGGGCGCGTGTCCCCCGCCCCCGCCTCGTCTGCAAATGCAAAGCCAGATGTTGCGGCGCACATCTGGGCTCGTGTTACCAGACGAGACACAGAGCTCGGGTAACCCAGCCGGGTGCTTCCAACCCTCTGCTCCGGTTCCTGGGAGGGGTTTTATGAGCTGTGAACCTGGATCAGACCACTCAAGGCCAGAGACTGAGGTCGAGTGGGGAGATTCTGCCCGGAGAACATCTTGGGGAGCTTTAACATTGTCCCCATGTCACAGAATCACAGAGTCACAGGACATCAGGAGCTGG
>VXBZ01006815.1:0-39710 GCA_013399135.1 Heliornis fulica
TAGGTCCATTAATCAAAATTTCTGTAATGAAGTTAAGATGTTCTAAGAAACTGAGTATTCCTTAAGCAAGATGCCTGTGCTAGTGCAGTATGTGCTGTATCCATGTGGATGATAATAGTAACTAGGAATGTGAATTTGCTGTCACAGGGGAAGGGACAGGAACCAAAATAACCGAACAGGTCTGTTATGGATGAATGTGGTTGGCTACTGAAGAGTTGTTCTTTTCCTGGATGTTGTGCTTGGGTATTCACAGGGATGTCTCTACTTATTTATCTTTGCAACTACATTATATTTCATTATAACTTCATATGTACTCGACCCATTAGTGGTTGTTACCTCCTCCTGACAAAATACAAGAATTTAGAGGTGTTTGGGAGACCGCAGCTTCAGTTGTTGCTGGCCTCTAAGGTCAAAGAATACTCCTCCAGTAGTCACTGTATGTGGTGGCATACTCAGAGGTACACTTGTCAATGTACCTTTGATCAATTCTTGTACAGGTACCCTTAGCATCAGGTCAGATGCACAGCAGCAGTCACCTCTGTTCCAGACAAGTACAAGTTACGAGGACACTTCACCCACAGTAGTTGGTGTCCTTTTACCTCTAATGAAGAGGCTTCAGGAAAAAAGCCCATATCTTTTTAGTCTGTATAATACAGTGAATTTATAAAATTCCTGTATTCTAACTGAATGCTTTTCTGAAATTAGTTCTATAATCTTTTTGTGTGCTTAAAATAAGGTCAAACAATGGTAACATTTTCCTGCCTGACTGTGGTGCTGTAGTTGCTCACAGGTAGCTACTCTATTAAAACTTTCAGTGTTGTCAAGCTTGATGGCATTTTGCAGCTCTGTGTGTCACACTGTTGTTCTTAGAACACCCACATCAACTATGCAGGAGAAGCTTTTTGGTTGGGAATTTTAAGTTAGGCTTTTCCACATCACTTCTAAAATTTGTTTTGGCTGAGTTAATACTAGACTTAATTTGACTCTGAGAACACAGTCCACTTGGAAAAAAATAACAGATGATTTGAAAACTGACATTGAGGACATATCAATCTGTCTGCTCATTTCTTTGTTATTTTGAACACCTGAAAAATTTGAAGTGCATTTGTACTTCAGTGAGAATGTCCTACTGCATTTCTGTTATCCCACACTATCTTCTCCAATATTCTTTTTTTTGCAGTTACCTTAATTTTCTTATTTTTCTCCAGCCATGGCTCCCACTTTTAATTTTCCATTTTATTTCAAGGCCAGTTAAATATCTTGACAGGTTTGTCTTCCAGTTGCAGTTATTTTAACAAACTGTTTTTTCTTGGAGTAAGAGGAAATACTAATTGTGAAATGATAATAGAGCACAGCCTGGTATTTTAAACAAATGAATTAGATTAGAGAACCTCGACCAGCTTATACTAATTCAAAACACAAGAATAACACATTTTGGAGACTGTCAAAGTGACAGCTTCAAAAAATGTACAATGTACCTCTGCTGCTTTAAAAAAAACCCCAACAAAGACACTTCCACTCTTTTTGTAGTAAAATAGATTTATATTTATAGCGCTGGCTATAGGTCAGTTGACTGGTTAGAAGGCATCTTGAGCCACTTAAGTCACAGCTGTTTTTCTAGAAATTCTTGAAACTACAGTCATACTGGAAAACCCCTGTTCTTGGGTAGAGGTTGACAAAAAGGCATGTTTGGCAAAAGATTCCTGCTGATATTTCAGTATTGCTTACCCATATAAGCTGTGAGAGTAACCCTTTGGTTGCAAGCTCACATGATCTCTGGGAAGACGGTTGCCCAGGAGTTGAGCTCTGTGTGCAGATACATAACTTTGAGATTAGGGAAGCAGTGAGGCTTCAGTACCTTAAACAGATTTTTTTTTTTTTTGCTTCTACGTTTTGGGAGCCTTTCTTAGGGTATTAACAACTAAGGGACATTTTATAATTTTCTTACCTGGATGATTTTTATGTAGAATGAAGAACCTTTGAAGAGTTCTAGAGACTTCAGAATTGCTCAAGATCAGCAGGCTGTACTTACTGGAGTTGGTTACCACTTTTGTTGTATTTTCATTATGTTCTCTCTAGAAGCACTGTAGGTCCATAGTTTTCAGAAAGTACCTAGCCTTTCCTGTTTGAAAATTATGGGATTTAAAGTTTCTCATAACATAAAAAATGTTAGGAAAATCATAAGGTGGTAAACTGTGGTTTATTATCAATTTATGAAGCTTCTGCTAAATAGAAGAAAAACCTAATTCCAAACTGAGAATGTGTCAGTAATTCAAAGTAAACATTATTAACAAAGATGTGGTTCTCAGCATTATAAACACTGCTCGCTTTCCAAAACAAGAAACTAGTCACATTGGATCAGTTTTATAAGTTATAAAATGCGACCGCAGAGATCTATCATACCTTGAGCATGTAAAATCACCTTTATAATGTATTTAAAACAATCTACAGATATTGGATCCAGTTCATACCTATATATTTTGGTAGCAAAACTTGTATTTCTTCAGACAAGAACAACAGTGCATTCTCTGATTGTGTATTTCTGATTCCCTGTCTGAATTGTTCTGCTCTTTCAAGAGTGACTATTTTTACACAAATTACTATTTCCAACATACTTAAGTTCCTGCATAGAAGTTAAAGCACTGAAGCCAAGCTAAATATTTGGTGTTGCATCATCTTTTACTGATGTTGCTACTCATGAATAAATACTTCAGAGGATTTCAAATGCCCGACCCAAAAAAAAGTCATTTGATTCACCTTGATAATTTTCCATAGTTAATTAGATAAGCATTGTTTCATTGCAATCATAGCAGTGTTATTTTACAATCATTTTTTGTAGTTACTGTTGCTAAATTTTATGCAAACTAAGATGTGGTAATTAACTTAGATATAACTTGGACTGTAGTATATCAGTCGTTACCTGCTAGAAAATTAGTGTTAGAAGGTGTCAATGATGTGCTGAAAGTATGTGCTAAAATCCTTTAAAAGGCCTAGGTTTAGCACTGCTTTTTTAGATTAAGTTAGGAAAATAAATGTGGTAGACACCAATCTAATATTAATATGCATTTTAATAAAATTTCAGTTCAAGCTGTTTTTTCTGTCAAGTATTTTGTAACTTACAGACAGCCATTAAGACTTGCTGAGGTTGTGAATCATTTAATTTATGATTAATAACATATTTAAATGTAACAGCCATACTTCAGCAGATTAAGTGTGGCTTTAATGCAGCATCAACAAAGAAGATACAGGCATAAGCAATTTCAAGGGTTTTGTTCAGTTGGTTTTTTTTAAGAAACCTTTGAAAGGTTAGACTTTATGTTAGAACTGATGACTTAACAAGGTTTTGTAGGAGATGTACTTGCTATCTCTGCGATAGCATTTTCTTATATAAACACCAAAAAAATCAATTTTAGTGATGTTGTGATAAGTTGTTTAATGTTGGTTTAAAAGTCAATAAATTTAAATAATTTATAGCTCATCTAACATACAGAATGTGCCTATGTAGGTATTTTGAAGGAACTATCTCCTCTGAATGCTAGTTGGAGGTGAACTGCACTGATATAGAGCTGCCCTAGTGTAAACTACAGCTATATTCTAACTGTTCAGGTTGGGGTAAAAAAAAGAAAACTGAGCTTGTTTTGCAGAATATTTTTGTTGGATCATAATGTAGCTATATGCATATAATTTAGCAATTCACATCTTAAATACTTTAGTCATGATTTAAAAGGTGTTTACGGTGAGGAGACTATTCTTCATGTGGAAGTGCAGTAAGCACTAGAATAAAAGTATTGCTAACATTCTGACGACTGTTCCTGGTTTTCATGACGTGAGAGAAATGTAACAGATTACATGAAACAAGTTTATCTGATTTTCTGTGTACCTAATAAAACATTTTTAAATTCTGAAATGCTCTTCTGAAATTCTGAAGTGTGTTTAAGTATCAGCTTAAAATTGATTTCAGATTATGAGGTTGCTTTCTTCTTGTGAATATCTTCATCCTTGTCTTTGTTTCAACCATACAGTATTTTAAAACATTGCATCTTAATTCATTATCCAGTAGGTTAAAGACTGAAATCTCCATTAGAGAGAGAGAAGCTCAGTTGGAGGTAATGTCTCTTCTTTACTCCATGTGGAATAATGTTAGCTCTGAACTTCACAATTAGCTCAAAAATCCAAGGCAATTCTTTTTAATTATACATTATACTACTGGGTCATGCTGTTCAGAGGTGTAATAGTAAAAAAAAAAACCAACCCTAGCTTTTCATGTTTTACTCAAACATAGACCTCAAGAACTGTGTGGAGAGACCTTCAGTATGTCTGCCACACCCAAAGTTTTCCAGTTTGCAGACAGTCCATTCTGGTCCAAATCTGGTCCGTTTGTATTCCAGGCTCCAATGAAGGAGCTGTCCGGTTTCCTTATGTGTTTTTATCTTCACGGAACCTGAAAATTGACCTGAAATATAACCAGACATCTAGGTAAATATTGACTCTGAACTGTAACTCTGGGTTTTTTTTTTTTTTGTACTATAAAGTGGAAAAATCTTTGGAAATGCCTCTACACTGGAGGCCTGAGATGATGTGGTTTTTATCCAGGTGTGTACATAAATTTCCCCTCCTTTCTGCCTGTTGGGAAGCTAAATCATCTCACAGTATGATGTCTTAATTTTTTTCTAAAATATCTTAGGGTTCTTCTTTTACAGAATTTTCTTCCGTAAGATGTTATCTTTCTGTTGCCCTTCTTAAATGGCAGTCTGTTACAGAAATCCTACCTGGTAAGAGAGTGGGAAAAGTCCTTAGACCTACTAGTGAAGATTTATTTTTTTTTCCTTAGTAGGCACTGCTTAGCTACTTTACAAAATGCTATGGGGTTGGTGTGGGCTTATTTTTTGTTTTTGTTGTTTTTCTTTTAACAAAAGTGATGTTGTTGAAATGAGAAGACTGTCCATCTTCACTGGGCATCATTAAGCAAGTTTCTGAAACATACACAATAACACCTTTTCTTTCCATAGACCCCATTACCTGTCCAGGCATAGTTGCTAGTTTTGATACTTTCTTTATCCCGTATTGTGTCCTGGCGTTATAGAAGATGTTGAGTTATCATTTTTAGCTCCACAAAGTTGTGTTGCATAATACTGGCTTTCATTTAAAAATCAAAAAATAAGACACACACTCAACTACAACCCAACACCCACACCCTAGCCCTTATGGTTGGAAAAGAGGGAGAATGCAGATGGAATAGCCTGCTTTGGTACTAGCTGTCTGAGCTTGCAGGACTTGTGAACTGATATCTGTCAGAACAGTATGCTCCTGTTCGGTGTGGTCTGGGTCATGGGGAACCTCTGGCTGTTTTTTTTCCCATGGCACCATGGCATGCCTGTTACTCTGCAGCAGCCAGATGCTTGACATTTTGGCTGTGGGTTGAAATTCACAGCAGGAGACCAAAAGACAGACCCCTAGGGTGCTGAAAAACCAAAAACATCAACTGAGGCGTAAATGCTCTTTTTAAACAACCTGAAACTCTGGTAACTCAAGAAATGTTTCAGTTTTGGTAGTTCTCGAGGGCAGTATGGTGAGCCAGAGCAGAGGAAGGTGATGGATGGAGAAGGAGGTTCTGTAGTAGAAAGTAGTATTTTTGAGTTGGAGAGTGTTTCTTAGCATGTCAACCAGGTATGGGTTTTGTATGACAGTAATGAAGTATGGTAGAAGTGTAGCAAAGGGTATTTTTGAAGATAAAGTAAACTTAACATTGCCATGCAGCTTTAAAATAATTGCTGTGCAATTTGCCTTCATTATAAATAAAATCTACTGTCTCTGGGGAAAAAATACTATGCTGAAAGTATGTAACGTATATATATAGGGTTTTATATCCTTAAGATGTTGCGATACAAAAAAGAAAAGCTGTTAAGTTTGTTTTGGGGTTTTGGTTTTTTTTTTTAATTTTGGCTCTTAAGCACTTAAGAGCTTCCTAAATGAGAAGTGAAATGCCCTGTAGTACAGGGGTTGCTTTTAGAATGCTGGTATGGCTGTTTCCAAATGGCAGTTTTCATTCATTCATGTTTTTCTGCTTTTCTAAAAGAGGGGATGGGCAAGAATAACCTTTGCTCATGTATCTAAGTTGTGGGTTGTTTTTTTTTTTTTTGCTGGGATAGTATAAGTTTAGTTCAGATTATTTTTTGCCCTCCAAATAAAAAGCTGTCCAGGCTTAATTTAAATCATGCCTTATTGAATAGGTTTTAAGCTACGTGTATGCAACTGGGAAGACTCTCTGCAAATGTCTATACGAAGGTCCTTGCTCACTCTGCTCTGTAGCAGATTTATGGGAATGTCTGTGTGAAGATATTTCTACAGCGTAATATTGTAATCAGTTGCTCATGAATGTAAAATAAAAGAAATATCATTAATTATTACAGAAAATTTCAAGACCTAGTTTATCTGAAGGAAAAACAGAAACACCAACTTTTGAAAGGTAAATTCAATGATCAGCTACATCTTGAAAGCAGGTACATAAAGTAACACATGCTGCATTATTTCTCGGCTAATGGGGCAAAAGTATTTAATTAGTGTTTTCATATGTATTTTCTCTGATATAAATTTCTGAATGAAGGTTATGACATCCTTAAGATACATAGAATTTAGCTTCCAAGTGTCAAAATACATTCTTAGTAATGCTTGAACTGCAAATTAGTCAAGATTCATTAGACACTAAATAACTGTATAGATTCTTAAAAGAAGCATTGTTACAACATTGCACATGAATTACTGTGCAGTATTGCTAAGAAAATTGGGAAGCAATTTTTAAATACGCTATAAAATGTTAATTCTTGGATCTTTATTTAGGTTTTTTAAAAAAAATTGTCTTTTGTGAAAAGCATACTCAATCAGTTCTCAGCAAATCAAACGTGAAATTGGGTAACAAACAGCTATAGCTGTACAGTTCTAAAAATATGCTAAATGATGGCAATAATTGAAATACTATACACTTCTGTTGCATCTTATATGAAGTGTAAGTCCGCTCATAATTAATCTACATTATTGCTCCAGACCTCACAGCCTCACAGTTCAAGTTAGTGATCCATCATAATTGTTGGTGCAACTATCATTTAACCTTTAAAATCTTAATCAAAACACGATTGCATTTATTATATGTGCATTTATATTGCCTTTAAAAAAGACAAAGTGGTTTCAGAGTCTCTCTGTAAGTTACTTTTTCTTCTTAGAAAAGGTTCTACTTTTATCTCTGTAGTCATGTACAGTGTGTGCCGAGTAATTTGAAGCTTTCAGTTAAAATGTTTGCTTAAGAATTGAGAAGAAATGGGTTTAGGTATTAGAAGCTAATTCTGTCTTTAAGCTATGAATTAAAAAACAGCCACAATTCTAAGTAAATATGATATGCTATCTCCTATTTTTGTGTTTAGTTAAAAATATTTAATACTCTTTTTTTTAAAACTTCATTTAACACTAGTTTACATGCTTTAAGCAGACAGCTGCTGTACTGTAGCGTCAGCACTATTGATTCTCAATCCTCACTTTCTTGTTGAGCCAAGGTAGTAGTACTGGTATTAGTAATTAGTGCTTGAGGAGCATATCAGTAGATGAAAGCAGTTGAATCTGAGACCGCGTTGTGGTTTAGAGGTGTTACTTTAGACCAAACTTGTACTCCCTGAACAGAATGTCCATGCTGTGCACATCCCCAGAGCTGTGTGGAACGTCTGCTCTTGGTTTGGACTCTTGAGGACTTAGGTGTGTTAGGAGATGGAGCATTTGTAGATCAGAGCTTCCAGTTCCCTTTCTTCAAAAAGATACCTAGTTTGCATACCTCAGGACTGTTCTGTAAACCAAGCCACTGTGTCGGAACAATCAAGCGATGTGTCTCAATCGTGGCAGTGTTTCACCCCAAACTGTTAATGTAGCTGTAATAAAGGTAGTCGGAAACTGAAATCTGCCTTCATGTGAATGACACGGCTGCTAGTTTGTGAGCACTGCCCTGTTTGGTAGTTCGGACATGGCTTCTATCATGCTTTAGAAAATGGGCTTATTTTTTCATTAAAAGTTGGATTTGACATTCTAACTGTTCTCTAAAATCTTTCTTTCTGTATAATACAGTTATTGTCATTCTTACATTTTCTGGTCTTTTTGAGATCTGATTTTTTTTTGTTTTCTTACACTGTAACCAGTACTGTTTGCAGATACCTTCGTAAGAGTATGTTTCGTTCCTAGTATTTGATGCAAGGCTTTTCTTTTTTCAACAGCTGACTTCTTAACAGAAGGATTTCTTGAAATACTGTATGACTTTTCTTTTTTATTGTGGGATTGTAGTGCATCATGTTTTTTAGGTCTTGCTTATTTAATGCAGCTGTCAGCAGAGGGAAACTATTTCATTGGAGAATTGTTCCAAATGAACTGACTGTTGGTGCTTGGTGATCTTGAAGATAACTGTTCTCTGGATAACTTTTTGTGGTGGTGATTGTGCAAAGACATGTTCAATTTCATTTTTCTACTCTGGTTTATTGGCATAAAAGACTCATAGGAAGGTATGCTGATGAGAGCTTTATTCTGCATAAGGAAAAAAAAACCCATATTCTTTATCTTCCTCCTTTACTGTGTTTTGCCAAAAATGACTGAGATTGAGAGGCTGGTGTTGGAAGAAGCTAGGATTTGGATTATTAGAAGATGAGGGAAGTGGTGATGGATTCCTCTTATATGTTGAGGGCAGATTTTTCCATTAAAGTGTTTCTTGGTGTGAACAGTGTGTGTAATCCATCTCAGATTTCCTGTGGGGAAACAATTCTTTGTGTGCTAATGAAGAATTACTTATTCCTTAACTGAAAACCTTTTTTGTGTTTTTTTTTTTTTCATACTCATGTTTAAAACTTGCCACATAAAGCATAATACTGTGCTTGTGAACTGCAGCTGCACCTCACCCTCAAGCTGCTTGTCGAAACGTAGTAGCTAAAGGGCATATGTATGCACTATTTCAAAAAGAGTTGACTGTATTTTCATATGAAAACAATTCTCAATATTTACTGGCATTTATACAGCTCAGTATAGCTTAAGTGTTACTCTGGACTAGAAGAGGTAATTGGGAATAGTTATGGCAAGACCAGTTGGCAGCCACAGCTGAGTGTTGCTAAGCATTAGCTTTTGTGCTAGAACTCGCCCCTTCTTCCTTCTTTCTAGAGTTTGTAGTGAGAGGAGAAAAATTTGGATAGAAAATTTGAATAATCAAGAATGTTATTTACTGTTTTTTAGATAGCCTGATAAACAGGGAGAAGAACCCACCTTTTTTTGGAAGTAAATAGCAAACATAGGTTGTAATTTGCTGAAGAGATAGGCTTATGTCTTGAGTTAATTCCTTATGAATGGAAACCCAGTGTAACAGTATGAAAAGATCCTTATGACTGCTTCAGTGTCTGGTAAGATTTCAACATTCAGGGATATCTGAGCAGTGTCTTATCCCCACTCAAAATACTCCTGACTTAAATTTTCAATAGGAAATGGAATATCTTGGATTAGCTTAAGTGAAAGCAAGACTCAAAAACAAACTTAGAAGTATTTGCAGCACCTCTTCTGGAGTAACCATTTGCTATCAAACTACATCATTTGTCATGCAGACAAATCATGTGAATTGTTTTAGATGCCTGGATCAGTTGAATCATGTGTCTAGATGTTCAGCTTAAAAATACATCAAAAGCATAGTAGCAGGAAATAAGTTTTTCTTTTTAAGAGCCCTGTAACTGTTGCTTAGGTAATGCTAAATGTGGCTTTAAATAAAACCTATTTCAAAGCATTAAAAAACTATTTGAAGAAATACAGTACAAATGCATTTTGATTAATGAGAATTTGGTGATATCTCAGTCTTTAGAGACTATTTGCAATTTAAATTTTCTGTTCTAAAAGTTTGGAAGACTTGCTTTCTCCACATTTCACTTTCTAAATAGGGAATTTATACCTGAAACCAGACCACCTGTTGTTCTTCCATCTTCCCTCCATGCTCTTTGGTTTGTCATCATTATTTTAGGTACTTTGAGCTACTTCTCGTTCTGACATACTTTGGGTTATAAATTGTATTACACTTTTACCAAACTCAAATCTTTACAGCAGAAATTGAGCTCCGTCATTGAAAAGATGGCAGAAGGTGGTGTTCCTATACCAAATTAAGGAAATATTAGAAACTAGTACTTAGGATTTTGCTGGAATAAGAACGTGTGAGCAAACTGCATATAGCAATGTGACCAGACTGTTTTGTAGTTTTGTTGGTACAGATGGCATTTGAAGTGTTACAGCTCAATCTTTCTTTTGAGCATTCTGATCCCACCCCCATCTTGGTCAGCAGAAAGCACTGCCTGCATGTGGCTTTGTTAAAATAATGCAAGGTTTAAACAACTGGTTTGTCTACAAAGTTCAAATGTTGTGGTTTAGGTTTTCCTATACAGTCAAATTTTAACTTCTACTTACATAATTCAGTATTGATGTAGACTTCCTTTTATAAACTAATAGCTTTACTCTGAAAAGTGACTGGAAAAGCTACTGCAGATTCACTTTTTCAATGAATACAATTTTGTAGTTGCTCAATTTATCTTTAGATTTAAGTCAATTTAAATTTTCAGCTGCTAGCTTTTTTCTTGCTTCAATCTAATTAGTAATGCAGAGTCAATTTGATGATATTTTAACAGTATAAAGATACAAACTTGCTTTTTCTTGGACGTGAGCAACAAAAGTTTCCAAGTAGCTGTACCTGCATCTGTGTCAAAGAGGCTGTGCAGGTAGAGGAGCTTTACATTGTATTTTGTAAATTTCCATCTATCACACAAAGGGGTCAATTTAGCCTTCCTTTCTGGAAATGAAATGCAGGAGCTAAAGAATACTATTTGACTGCTTAATACAAAACTGATTTTGTAAATACATAAGAAAAATGCAGTTTTAATTAAATTGAGCCCATCTTGCTATGAAAAATTGAGAAATACTGAATAGGAAATCTACAGTATCACTTTGGGCATGTCACTTTGCAGAGTATAGCCATGTGTTGCTTTATGTCATTTATTGTAAAAATAACTTGGTGTGGGGTTTTTGTTTTGTCTTTTATTTCAGCAAACAAGAGCATGACACTTCAGATGAAACAAAAGACTGCAATCAAAATCAAACAAAAAAAGTTGCATCGGTTGAAAAGAGTGAAGAAAACTTGTCATCAGATATAGAAAATGTTCCTGGTCTGGAACTCCCTGGCAACAGTGTAAAGAAGTCTTTGTGTGAGAAAGGAGCATGTTGTGATTCAGATAATAACAAACAATTAGTAGATGAGAAACAAAAATGTGTTCACAGTGAAAGTGAGTTGAAAACTTGCCAAAGTTCAGATAACATTGTCTTGAATGAGCAGACTAAAGTACGTAGCTTGGATGAAAGTACACTTTCAGCAATGAACGCAAGGGACTTAAAACTAACACTGGGCGAAGATGTTAGTTTTGAGCAGTTCTTGAGAAAAAGAGATGAACCCGAATCTGTTAGCTCAGACATTAGTGAACAAGGCAGTATTCATTTGGAGCCTTTGACTCCATCAGAGGTACTAGAGCATGAAGCTACTGAAATTCTTCAAAAAGGTAATGTTGCACCTTCATCAAAGAAAGCTGGACAGGTCTCTGAACAACCAGATGAAACTTCTAAAGAAAGCAGTCCAAACAGAATGGAGACAACTGTAAACAAGACAGATGAGAGTGAATCAAGCTGAGCTTATTTCAGTTGTTATAAACAAACTGGTAAGAACACCATGGACCATTCTTGATGAGTGTGCTCGTTGATGCTGAGTATTAAAAATAACAGGGGTGGGGGTGGGGGAGAGGCACTAAAGGGAAGTTTAGCGTATGGAGATAGCATGTATGTGTATGTACAACTGAAATAACTAAATTACAAAAGGTAGCACATACAAATATATCTTCCTGTCTCTTGGATGTGATATATCTGTCTGGATTGACATTTGAAAGGAGGAATAAATTCTAATTTTTATAGTTAACTAGTATGGGGATAAGATAATTTGTTTGCCAAGAAAGTATTTTTTTAAATCCTTCAGTGTGAATATCATTAAATAGTGGAATTTAGTTTTAATTCACTTCTGATAGGGAAATGGAGCACACTTGTAATGATGGTTATTGGTCTGCTGATAATTTGGGTAAACATAACCCTTTGGACTTGGTGTTACATTCCTGTCTGTAAAAGCATGTAAACAGAATTATATGAATCTATGCACCTCTGTACAGGTGTAATCCTGCAAGGCTGTAAGCTTACCTTAATAAACTTTCAGTGAAAGTGGAATTATTACAATAAAAAATATATTTGTGGGGTTTTCAGTGTGCAGGCTGTGCAGAAATACTGAACATCATTGTATAAAATAGAACATACTGCTGAAAGTACTGTAGCTGTTAGGCTTTTCCCATTGTTTTACTTACTCTTAGCCGTAGACCCCTAGGAATGGTCACACCAAAGTACGGTTTAATGTAAAATCATTTTTCAGTAAAAAGGAGGAAAACCCCAAACTGGAAATACCAACTGGCATGCATTTTACCATTTTGCAGCTGCTACTGGCTAACTGTTGCAAAAGGACACAAGGGCATATAAATTAGAATAGTACAGTTCAATTTCAGGACTTTTTGTAGTCTAAATTGTGTACAGAAAGATGGCTGCTGGTTTTGGTTTGTTTTTTTGGTTTGATTTTGTTTTTTTTACAGTTAGCAGCTAGATGTAGGAGTGCATATAATAGGACCTTGCTCTTAGGACTTTATTGCTTCATTTGAAACATTCAGAATGTGCTTTTGACTTATAGTTTTGTTTCTAATGAATGTTAAATGTTTTGAACAGCTCTTAAAGTACTGCTGTAAATTATTACTTTTTGAGTAAATATTTGCAACAAAGTTTTGTCTTTGTCCATAATTTTGTGTCTAGCTTGAGACTTTGGTCATAGTTTTCCTATCCTACACTTTTTGAAAAAGTTTCGGTGACAGTTCAGAAAATTATTATAAATTGTGAATTTGAGATTTTTTTTTGATTTGGGGAGTTTTAGCAGTTTTGGTTTTGTGGGTTTGGTGTGGTTGGTTTTGCTTATTTGGGTGTTTTCTTTATGTGTTTTTAACATTAAATGAATGTGTGCCTACACAAACTTATTTTTGTAGCTGTGGAATGTGGTAAGATGTACTTTTCTAGATTATATAGAGATATTTTTGTGGGCCATCAGCATTCAACTGAAGTCTACGCTGTCCTGCTAGGTTAACTGGGCTCAGCTGCTAAATGAGTAATCAGCAACAGTATTAACATGTAGAGACCATCTAGTTTATTGCTGTAGCCTTTTAGTCCCATCAATCTCAAGATCTCGAATTGCTTCTAACTTTGAACAGTTATATGACTTATACTTTGAACTGCATCTTAATTTTCACCCGTGAAGGTTTAGAAGACTCTTAAAATGAGAAGTGGAATAGTTTACATAGTCACAGCTCTTCAAGATCTGCCACTTGAAGAACTTCAAATAACAAGACACAGGGAAAAGCTGAGAGTAGTAAGCTGCAGTATTCTTTTGTTCTTTAAAGATTTTAGTGAAATCATTAACTCAATCTATGACTAACTAGTCTGTCTTCATGCACGTTCATGTGGAAGATTATAAAATACAGCATCACAATGAGGACAGTTTAAAGGACTTAATCTGTTATGGAATATGATGTGTGTGTTACTGAAAGAGTTCCTGAATCTTTAAAGCACCTGCCTTTAAACCCAAGTAAATCTATATAGTATCTTTAATCTCACTTATTATCTCCCATATTTTTTAATAACAATGATATGTCATGTTGGAAAATATTAATTTCAACTGGAACCAGTTGTTTGATACTTGCTTGTAAATTTCTCACATTAGTCTTTTATTCAATTAAATTTTTAAAACATTTACATTTTAATAAGAATTTGGCCAAATACTGCTAAGGAAAGTTAGAAAATAAAACCAGGATTTCCTTTTTTTTTTTTAAACCATGTAGTGTTAGGTATAAAACACCGAAATATCTCGTAGCCCTTCCAAAGGAAGACATAAGATAACTAGGCTGTTGTAGCAAGACCATCAGATAACTTTAAGTAGGCAAGTAAGGTAGGTGTATCATGAAAATAATGGCATGGTATTTTTGTGAAGGAGAAAAACTAGAATTCATTAAACTTGAATTACTTCACATTGTAAAATTTGCTGACTAAACACTGGCAGAAAGTGTCGTGAAGATGAATCTCTTGCGTTTTTGGGAGGTTTCATAGAAGTTAAACAAGTACTTTTGGCTGAAGTCATTCCAGAGGATCCAGTTACATTGAAACATTTGGGTAACAAATGCAAACTGCACGTAAGTAATCTGTTGTTGTTGTTTTCCAGTTATTTAAAAGGTTGGTTGGGGTTTTGGTTGGTGGAGGGGTTTGGATGTTTTTTCTGATCAGGCATCAATTGTTATTATTTTATATCACCTTTATTTTTCTATTTGGGAAGACATTTTTACCTCAAGTTCTTACTGCTTTACCAAAAACCAGTAACTTAAAGGTAACTCTTGGTGTCCGTACTAGAATCATCATTTCCTCTCATCAGCGGAATGGATGAGAAAACCCAGGAAAAAAAAATAGATCATATTGTAGCACATACTGAGTTCCAAGTACTGGATGAGCTATTTCAAAAAAGAGAACAACAAAAAAATCTCCATCTTGTTCTCCTGGAAATGGGTGGAGGGAGAGAAGAACCCTGGGCAATAGGTGTTAAAATCATGTTCTGTGGAGCTTTACTGGTGGAAGGTGCTCAAAATGGAACATCACAGTGAAGAATCTTGAGTGACATTTGGTATTTTGCAAAACCTTAAGTACAAGATCCCAAAGCTTTTCTGCAGGCATTAAGCATTGTTATCTTTATGCTGGCGTGTAGAAAGCAGTTAATTGATGCTGTAGGGTATGCTAATACTATACCAAAGACTGGCTGCTGGCTGGCACAATAGAGTTTTAGTGGAGACTGTTTAGAAGTTTTTCTGTAGAGCAAATTTTATACCTGTTATCTCTTTTCCTTAGAGTTAGATTTTTGAGGCTTGTGAGCTCGTTTTGTCTAGTTATATCCTGTATTTTTATGTACACTTAATCAAAAAAATGTACATTTCTTATGATTGAGTTATTTTGCATTTAATGTGGCCTTTACTTCAGTTTTGTTATACCTCAAAAGGACAGTTCTTGGATAAAACATGGCATGTTTTCTCCTTTCAATGTTACATTTTTATGCATACTTTTGACTCTAATTTTTCCCCATTAAGAGCTAAAAGGTAAAGTGTTGACTGGTATTTGATATTTACAGACACTATACTTGATTGTGTTTATCCTTTGGATTTATCCCCTTTAAGTTTGGGTCACTGTTGTAGCTCCAAGATACTCGATTGAAGTTTCATATTCAGTCATCTCATTGAGCCAGAGTAACCATGTTAAGATTATGTGTCTTGTATTGCACCAGATTTAAAAAAAGAAACACTCATCTGTGAAACACTGCCTTTTGAGGGAGATCAGTGTAGCTGTTATGCCTGAAGGTGCTATAAAGCTGCTATGTTTATTGATGTAAAATGTGAGGTTTTTACTATTAAAACTGTTATTTCAGAGGGGATGAGTTTTTTTGTGACAACCACAAAGATAGCTGCATTTAAATTTGGGCAAATTTAGCTTCACATCAAGAAAACTAAATGTTCAAATGGTATGCATGGACTGTATCTGACAATTTAAATTGAGATTAATTCCATTATCAAAAGCTACTAGCTTGTCACAGAATCACAGAATATTAGGAGCTGGAAGAGACCTCGAAAGATCATGAAGTCCAACCCCCTGTCCAAGCAGGATCATCTAGATTAGATCACACAGGAACGTGTCCAGATTGGTCTTGAAGATTGTCTCCAGAGAAGGAGACTCCACAACCTCTCTGGGCAGCCTGTTCCTGTGATCCATCGCCCTTACAGTGAAAAAGGTCCTCCTTATGGACTTTCTATGTTCCAGTTTGGCACCATTTCCCTTTGTTCTATCACTGGCCATCACTGAGAAGAGCCTCCATCCTCCTGACACTCACCCTTTACATATTTATAACTGTTATTGAGGTCACCCCTCAGCCTCCTCCAAGCTGAAGAGACCCAGCTCCCTCAGCCTGTCCTCATAAGGAAGATGTTCCACTCCATCATCATGATATTCTGGCAACAAATTGCAGTCCTTGGTTTCTTCTAAGGCTGTAGAAGTAGAACAACATGAATGTGTAATAGTTTTTAAATTGCATATATTTGAATCACCTGGGTGTCTGCTGCCGGAAATGGGGGTTGAATTTTGTGTACCAGCTTCCCAGGTTTTCAGCTGAGATTTTTGCCTTTCCACTTAATCTTCTTGGATAGACTTTGCTTCCTCTTTGAGCTAGCAAGTTGATAGTACATGGCATAAATTTCCCATGATATTTAGTGAAATGCAGTGTATTTGTTAGATATGTTAACTCTTCTTTTTGTCTGCCATAATCCTTTATAGAGGAGAAGTAAATTCAGAATCTTAATTGTGAATAGTAGTGTGCAAAATGCAGGAGAGGTTAACCTGCTTCATCTTACAAAGTAAAGCTTTACTGATTCTTAAAATAGCAACTTGAGGAACCAGAGCAGTTGGTCACATCCAACTTTAATGGGTCTGAAAAATAGCTAAGAGCTTTAGATATCTCTGTCAGATCAGAATTCCCCAAAGGAGCATTAGGCAACATGTTCATGCTAGGGAAGCTTTTATCTATTTGTGTGACTTCACACTCCTTTCCTAGGTAACATACACTGGTTGTCCTCTTGATACTATAGAAAGGCCAGTTACCCTGAATGGTGCAAGAGTGGTTGTATGATCTTCCTTGAGGGAACAAAAAAAATAGCTCTTTAACATGTGACATATATGCTGTTTTATATTAATATAACATGATATGCCTTAGTGCTTAATGGTGGCATTTTATTAATCTTTGCTAAGTAAGATCTTTCAGGTCTCCTGAAGATGGGCCTAACAATCCTGTTTGTTCTAAACGTCCTCTAAAATAAAGTTTGTCACTTCCCGGTTACATTTGAGGTAGCAGGCTAGTATGTAGCACAGCGGAAAAGTATCAAGGCAGACAGTGTGATCCTTTGTCTTAAGGCTGATAATGACTTCGCCTTTCTTGAGGACAACTAATGAAGCTTCTTCACGTTAGCTATACATGCAATGCCAATGCACAGAACCTATATTGTTTATAGACCTGCTTGGAACTTAATATTGATTGAATAGAAATTAGTAAGACAAAATAAAGCCAAGCATACTTATCAATACCCTAAAATTTTGATAAACTTGTTTTCTGTGTCCTTCAAAAGGCAGTTGTGAGGAAGTAGAAGGGAATGAAAGTACAACTTCTATTTAAAATACGGTAAACACACCAAAGTTTTTCCTAGGAAAAATAACGCAAATTATTTGCAGATGGGAATGTATAACAATCCACTCTGTCCAGAGCTCTTCTCAGTTTTATTCAGTGGGGTAAAAGAAAGCTTCATCCTTTCCCTTTGCAGTTATTTCCCTTAGCATATTTAAGATACTAGCGAGGGTGTAGTGCTAATATCAAACCTGATGTTACCTTTTTATGGTCCTGAAATACCAGAAGAAATGTTGTCGTGAAGGATGTTTGAAAAATGAGCCAGGGATCTAAACTTTAATGAATGTTTAAAATCATGAACAGAGTACAGCACAAAACTAATGCATCCTGCAGTTAGAATTTTGCCATCATTCCAGTTGACCCTTGGCTGTTTCATAGAGATTTGTCTATCCTGCAGGGTTTTAAACCACTAGGAAGTTTTTGTGCACTTTACTTGTTTAATCTGTCTTTTCTCTCAACTCAGGGAATTAATTAACATAGCAGAACTAATAATTATTCCTGGCTTTTGTTGAAGTTTGTTGCTTCAGTTTCAAAACCCCAAGAAGAGCTATGTACTTGAAAATTTTTCTTATAGACATAACTATAGTTGAGGGTGTAAAAAAAATTCTTTCCTTGTAAACTTGGATCATCAACACCCTTTGGGCTATCATACTAAAGCTCAACAAATAGATTTAAGTGAATTTTGCCTCATAAATAACTTTCTACTTGGCCATTAATATTTTTTTAGATTAAGGTGGCTGAGTTTTACAAGAGGAGTCCAAGTTAAATCTCAAACTTGCTAAACCAAGGCTTATAAGGCTCTGATTCTGTAGAATGTTTCAGTATTGAAAACAGCCCTTTTCTTCTGTCTCACTTGGGCTTTTCCAGGTACATGCTGCTAAATCATGGAGCTGATCTCACTGTAAAATCACCACTGGCAGCAGCAGAGAACAGCATGGCCAGTTTAGGCCATTCAGTGGCTGCTGAATGGGAAATCACAGCCTAAGATACACAACTTTTGGAGCAGTCTAGGGAATTTTAGTCAGATTTCCCTTTTGTTGCAAGGAGAAGCGTTTCCATAGGAGGAATAAACACCGAGCTTTCAGTATACCAAACAGCTGCAAGTAATGAAGGTATTGGATCAGTTCCTTTGGAAACTGCTTATTGTGGCTAGATCTCCAGAGATATTGTGAGTTGTATTTCAATTAACTGCTGTCACTGAAGGTAGAAACCTGCTCTGGGTATAGCCTGTACATCCTTCAGTGTAAAGGCTTACAGGTTATACTACAGCTTTTATAATTTGCATGCATGCAATGTATATTTGTAGTTGTATACAGATTCAACATATTTGGCTCATCTAAGCCAGAGTGTTGCAACAGGGCACCCTATTGCAGTTGCAAGAGACTTGTTTTCGAGGTAAATTCTAAACATTTAAATGTTGTACAGGATTTTAAAAAGTAGAAAACTGGTTTTCTACCTAGGAGGATGTTCAGCACTGTCAGTCTAATTATTTACATATGAAATCTTATTACTAAGTAAACCTGTGACAGAATGGAGGGAGTCAAAATAAATCCCATTAGTATGAGTAATTAGAAAGAGTTCACCCTGAAAGGAAACTGTGAGGAAAAACTGAACTTGATAAGAGGGTAAGCAAGCATTGGCAGTATAGGAAGTCAGGTGAAGTCTTAACTACATTGGATTATTACTGTATTCCCACTGTTTTTCACTGTACACACACACATAAGCTTCTTTATGTGCAACTATAATGAAAACGTAACTTGGTTTTGTTTTCCCTGTTGTAGGTGAACAGAGTAGTGAAGAGTAAAAGTGGCCTATTTTTTATCATGTTAGTGGAGTTCAGCAACAATCCTTATGCTCTCTTGAGCACAAACTTGTTCTAAACAGATTGTTGTAAAATAGCCATTATACTTTAAGTAGAACATCTTGCTAATCCAAGCACGTTTCTGACTAGGTGAGCTACTCAATGGAGGGAAATGGGATTTCATCTGCACTCTGTGTGAAAGGAGGCAAGATGTGCATTCAGTTTGTGCTGAGGAAGCATGGCTCCCTGAGGGCTCCGGGAAGCATTGTTCCTGTCCAGGACAGCTGTGCCTCTCAAACTGTTGCTAGGCTTGTGCACTTCCACCAAGCTCAAGTTGGCCCACCCTAGTACAGTTGATCCATAGATACTATTATATTGTAGGAAAGTTTATTCATTGCTGAAATGAGACAAACAAAAGAATTCTGCCTGAAAGCAAACCTCTCTTCCTGACTGAGCTTTCACGGGGTGATTTATCTTCGCTAGGGAGCTGTGTTCGGCAGTAGTATCTGGGAAGCTTTTAACATGCTTTTAACCCCCTAAATGCCACTCTTGTTTTGGCAGTAACAAAAACGTTTTAAGAAATAATCATAATGAATATAAAAGTTACAAGTAAGAAGACAAAATATTGTTTTCACATACCGTGTGTGGATTATATTAACGTGTTCTTTATTTGATGTGTTTACACAGTCCTCAGGAATGTGTTGGTTCTTTCCATCAAAATAAAATGTTTTGCTTGAGAGCTTACAATCCACTTGTATTTTAAGAGTTTCTTGTCACATCTCCTGTATCATTTGTATGCTACCCTGCATACAATAAATTGTGGGGAGCAAACTATGAAAAATATGTTTTAAAAGTCAATCTTTTGCTTATCCCTTATTACAGTGGGTAAAATATATCCACCCTCAACTCCCTGCAGTAACAACCATAATATCTTCCTTACAGGTGATGCTAAAGCTGGTAGGAATTCTGCTGAACAGAATCTCCAGAGAAAATATAAAGCAGCAAACAAAGAGTGTAATTGGATTGTCAAGATCGTTGCAATAAAAGATCAATAAGAAGCAGCAGCGAATGGAAACTTTACTGTGAGTAGAATATAGAATGTGTACAGGCAAAATGCTTCTGCTTTTAGCAGTGTAGCTCATGAGTGTAGAGGTCTCTCAAGAAACGTGAGACTGAACAGCATCTGACCGAATTGTCTGTTATTAGTCACTTCACAGCACAGAGATTGGACCTGACTGTGAACTTACCCTCTTGAGTAGACGGTACATCAGTCAGGTAAAGGTCAATAATTGACTAAGTTCACTCAGTCCAAACCTAAGCACTAATTTTTGCCCATCAAGTTAAGTATATTTTGCTGCCATATTGGGTTTGGGGGAGGTAAAAAGCACTGTCTGCACCTTGCCTACATTAACCATCAGGGCCCCTTTTTAACTGGAAAAGAACATGCATAAAGTAGGGAACCTTTATGCTCGCTGGAGACCATGTTAAGTAACTTTCCTCCTGGTTGTTTTTTGGTTTTTGTATTTTTTTTGTTTGGTTGGGGTTTTTTTTGGTGCAACACCTCGCAGTTAGAGGATGCTGTAAAAGGTTTGTGTGATGTATCCTTGTGTCCTTTCTCTAGCATAGGAAATCGACTCTCTCCTGTGTTTAATACACAATTTTATTAGTTTGCCACTAGTTTGACAGTGTATGTTTTAGTTGTACATAGTTACAATGTACAAATTGGGAATGCTGAGAGATAAAATCAAAGTCTTGAGAAAGAACAAAGTTCAGTGTATTTCTAGGTCTAGTATTCACCAATTTCATGATGCTTCTGTAATGCCTAACCTTCTGAATGCTGTGCTACGTGAGTTTGAAGCTCAAGAACTCATTCAGCCTCACTGAAGAAAGAATAGTCGTTTGGTTTCTATTTTATTTTGGTGATAAGTGGAAATCCAGAGAAAAAAAACAACCAAGCTATAGATATTACCAAACAAAAATTTTTAAAAAAATTAAATGTCTTTAAAACTGCCCCAGCAGGCAGAACACTGATCAGTGGATCTGTGACATGACCTTTACAAGCTCTTCCACACAGTACCCAGTGGAAGCTGTAGAGGAAGTTACTGAAGCTGGAAACAATTAAAAGAGCAGGTTCATCTGTTTAGACTTTACAAGAGCATCCTTTAAAATTCCAGTGGGGTCTGTGTCAGATGCTCGTAATTTTGCCATTCCCATGGTCAGCAAGTTCTGTGTTACAGATTGGGCAACTAGAAAATGTCAAAGGTGAGAGCTGGTAAAGTTTTGCACATAATTGCACAAATGAACTTAACGGACTAGGAAAGGGCATATCTAAGGAAATGTTCTCAATTAATGTGTTGGGCTTGAACAAAGAAATGAGGAGCCCTTCTAGTGATTGTGTGAAGGTTGTGTCTGCACATGCTGTTAAGGCGAAGCAGACATTACTGTGTTTGTAGATGGGTAGCTACAGTAGTTGTTTATGAAACCATCCCTTATTAATCCTTGCACCCTTTTACGGGGTGGCATAAATGAACTGCGAAGCTAACGAGCTGCAGATCTGAAATGGAGATGTGCTTAACTAGATGTGATTTGAGATTAGAGTCTACAGGCAATCCAGACAATGATTTCTCCTATAACCGCAGAGGTATGAGCATAAGTTCTGGGTTTGGTTTTTTTTAATAATACAATATATTTTTTCAAAGTATGGTTAAAATCTGGATAAAAGTCTCAGAGTCTCAACTAATTCAGTAAGGAGCTAAGACAGCTTGGCATGCAGTTGATGTATTGATGATTGAGTCTGTAACAACTACAGGAAGATATTGATGAAATTGAAAATAGGAGTAAATTTGGACCAATTTCAAACTTTAAAAGCTCTTTGCAAAAGAGCAGAGACAGCAACTATAAAATACTCTGCTTGTCTTAAAATTGAATTCAAGAGTCTTCTTGTCAATGAAACATGATAGGTTTATTAAATATGCTATAGAATACTGTATGAGAAAGTTGATTTTATCTGCTACAGTCTTTCTCCTTAATTTCAGCTGTATGTATGCTACTGCAGCTTCAAAACATCTGGGTACAGCAATTTTTTTTCTTTTCTGCACCTGCAAGTGTAAGTACACACATAAACAAAAAAGAAATTAAATCTTTCACAGAGCCAAAGAAACAGAAAAAAACCAACCAGGCATGAAGCTCAGGGGAGCAGTATGACAAGTGCTGAGCTGTAAACAAGCTTGAGAGGGATTTAATTCTTATGACAAGTGCCAGTGGTAGCATCTCACATGGACTCGGCATATGCACACATTTCAGAGGAGGAATCACAGAGGACTTAATGCAAATGTGAAAAAAGCTCAGAGTACATCAGCCTATACTGTTCTAAAAATAGCCTCACAGATCAGGATGAGCTAGGGTTGTAATTATCTTGATTTTTCAGAATTTTCCCACTTGTAAGTGGGTTTCTGGTTTACATTCACTATAATTAGACTCTGTGGGGCAGGGTTTGTGTCATGTATTTGTAGGGCAAATACAAGAACTAGTGTATTTTCAGGGTGATAGTATGATACAAAAGCTGAGGAATAACTGCTGTACACAATTTTAAAGAAGCTTATTTCAGAAGGAGTTTTTTTGTTGTTCTTTAAGGTAAGAGAACAGAGATGTAATTTGGTATCCAAATTAAATTCTGAAAGCCTCTAATGCACACTTCTTCCCTAATTATAGTCAGGTCCTTTCTCTTTCAAGTATGCTCATAACTGCCTCATTTCTCTAGCAACATTCTGAAAAGTACATTCTGCAAACCATACCCTGCAGTCTTTACTGAAGCAGATTTCCCCTTGGCACTTGATGAGTTACTGCTGCAAGATGTAGCCAGTTTTCATATAACCTTCAGGCAGCTTTGAGCTGAGCAGCATGCTCCCTGTGCTCCAGCCACTAGACAGGTTTGGCTCATTTAAGAAACCAGAGCAGTGCTCTGTTCTCTTTAGATCTTCACCTGCTTTCTTTTCTGCTTTCTTCAGTCAGCAGTAAATTAAAGGTTAAAGTTACTAGCAAATGGTTAATGATCCCTGGAGGAATGTTTTTTGGATTGTCTGCAGGCCCAGACAAATGTTATTTTGCTGAGTTGTAATCAGATACATTGGTTTTAACTGTAGTTCAGGAGGTACTCTCTAAGTAGGTCTTTTGGTCTTGCTTCCTTAAAAGTTTTGATAGTTGGAAGGACATGATATTTTACCAAAGTTCTATTATGTTTCAAAGCATGCTCATTTTTAAACACAGTTTTGCAATACTGATGTTTCTAGGTTCAAATGAGGTCATTTTTGCATGTACAAAAACTACTTGTGTTCATTTCATGTAAATAATTAGGTGTCTTACCCAAAACACATCCAGAGGCAGGATGTACTGCTAGTGATTGAAAATGGCCTTGCATTTGCAGTTGGCATGAATAACCTTCAAAATAACAATTAGTAGGGTTGGCTTGGAGTGGATTAGTTTCCCTCTTTTGACATGGAAAGCTAAAGCTGAACTCTCCCTCTTTCACACACAAAGTAACATCTTTGGTTGTAAAATTCTTTTTCTTTGTTCTCTTTTTTATGTCTGTTTTTTTCTTTTAAGGATAAGTAAGCATAAAAGGAGGTCATATATATATTTTTGAAGCTAGTATTCTAATGACTTACAAAACTGGTAATAAGATTGTCTTTTGGAAACCCGTGAGTACTTTATGGATTTTAAATTACCTAGATAGATAAAAGTATGAGAGAAGAGCAGAAAATCAAAATCCTGACTAGAAAGAAAATTCCCCAATTATCTGTTCCCAAAGCAGGTAGAAACTCCCAGTCTCAACTGTCCATTACTTGTGGAAGTATTTGGAATCATGTATAAATAAAGATTCAAATACAGCAGTACAAGCGTTACAGCCCAAGCATCTCTGAATCTTGAAAGACAAATCTTAGTGCAGTTTGGATCCCATAATGTTAATTTTCTTTTTGTGTGTTGAGTGTAGCACTGCATATTGCAGCGAGCCACACAACTATTTGCAGAAAATTCTGGGGCTTTAAGAAAGCTCTTCTGTGAAGGTAAGATAACATGCTTCCCTCTCAAAATAATCTTTTATGTACATCAAGAGGTAGTATCTGATTTAAGAAAATAAGTTATAGTGACTCTATAATGCAATCTTTTGAAAGAAGTATTGTACCCCTGCCAGCAGCTTGTTCTTCATTTGTGGCTGCATATATTAAATTTGACTTTTCTGAAGAGCTTCTACAAGAAATACTGTGTGTTCAGACCTAAAGGGTCTTGCATTCAAGTAAGCTGAACTGTTAACCTGTGTACTTCGATGCTATCTGTAAATCAGAATTCGTACTCTTCCCTCCGAAGAGGTGGTCTGGATTGTGCTAAATACTCCGTAATAATTTTGAGAATTATGATGAATTGTCATGTATTACTTTGCTTGCACAAGTAGGTTGAAAATAGAGGAGGGATGTTTGAGCAGCCAGTGGAAGAAGTGACTTCAAGCCCGCCCTACTGCAGATACCATAGCTTTGGTTCTGATAATCATAGCAAAAAGACTCCTGCTTTCATTATAGCATAGAAAATTTCTATAAATAAGGCAAATATCTGTTTCTGGAGGAGGGACGTTGTTTTTTATTTAACCAAAATTAAGGTGATTGAACTTTATTGAACCTTGCTCATCCTTCTAGCACTGTAACTAGAAGTAAGTGGAGGAGCAAGCTGTCGGTTCATATAGCTTCTTCAAACAGCATACAATGTCAGTCCTGTTTGTGCTGCATTTGAGTGGGATGGTACTCTTAGTTCTCTGGTTATATATATTGGTCTGAATATTCAGAAGGTTAAAACTGTACATTTTTAACTAGATTTCTCTTAAAAAAAAAGACAGAAGTTCATTCTGCATGACATTGATGACATTCACCATAAAACAAAATTATCCTAAACACACTGGTTGAGTTGAAACCTTGCTCCATTAATCTCAACCCTCTGTGGATGCACGAGCCAAACCTGAGTAACCTGCGAGATTTGTTAACGGTTCTACTCTTCTAATTCCCACTGGGGTATTTTAATGTTGACAGCTGTTAAAATTCTCAAACTGGAGCTTCACACATCCATATTCTCTTCTTCACTGACACCTGTAATGGGATTCATCTGTTTTATTTGTTATTCCCTCTGCTCATTTAAATGTAATGTGCATTTCTTATCACACCACTGGATTAACTTTTATATAAATTACAAAAATTCACACAGACACACATATATATACATATTTGTCACAGAAGAACAGAACAATGGGATTTTTATTTTTAATATAAAGATGACCAAAGATAAATACAGCATTATAATCCTTATGTCTTTCTTTAAAACAAAAGAATTTTTATTATGTGGCCAGTAAGGTGTGGCTGTCTGAAGCTCCTTCAGAGAATTTTATCTTCCCTATCCCCTCATCATTCTACCATGTTCCAGGAGTGAAGGAACTACTTCTGGTGTTTTACTGCCAATCACTAGCTCCCACCCTGCCCCTCTTCTGATTTACATTAGCAAAGTCATGATTCCAGCTAACTTTAGCCAGATTTTGGATGAGTATTATATTGCTTCAGGGATTACTGATCTCCAGGGCACTTGTTCTGCAGAATTGTTAATGGGAATGTGTTAATGATGGACATTTTACCTTTGTCTGATTGAGATTCCTATTGAACCAGTCTTGTCTGCCTTGGTTCATCTACAGTGCAGGCAGTTCAGGATGCCAGTCTTGTATTTGCACTTGAGGTGACTCACAGATAGCTTGGGAATAGCTTGGGTACAGTGGTTGCTAAAGCTGAGTGAGAGTGGCTGAACAGTCTGAGGCAAAGCTGTTAAACCCTGCAAAGTTTTCTCATGGCACAGCTACATTCCTTGTGACACCTCACTCATTTGAAGTCCTGTTGGTGAGTCTCCATTGTACTGTGGTCCCAATGGGGATCATCATAGAGCAGATCTAGCACCAGATAGAAGCAGGAGATTAGCCGAGATGTTGTCTTTAAGAATCTAATATGGAGAAGATGCATGCTGCAATGCTGGTCAAATTAAATTCCAGTAGGAAGTTAGGCTCATACGTATTTGATTTATTCCCTTCCTCAGTTAGCAGGGAGCAAAAGAATAACTTAATCTAGATGAGTCAGTCTTACCTACTTCTCTGCAAATACTCTTGCCATACCAGCAGTGTTGCCTGCTTAGCTGGAAGAAATGCCTGCTGGGGGGACAGCTGTGGCAATGAGGCAGGTAGCCAGGGGTCACCTTTTGGGGTAAAGGGATGCTTCAGTGCTTGCGTGAAGCTGTGAGCCTTGTAGCTCTTCACAGGGATGGGGGTGAGACTTTGGTACTTCAGTCATTGATCTAGTGGTCTTTTGAGAAAAAACAGTAATGCAAAATACTTCATTTGAACAAAACCCGTTCCAGTCTGACCTCACACTTGATTTTTGGCTACTCAAGACACTAGAAATAATGTGCTGCTATTTTAACTGTGCATCTTTGGCCTTTGAACTCCTATTTTTGTTTTCACTTCTACAGCTGCATGCAGAAGCTCAACCCACATGTATAGTTTTGGTATATGTGGTGTAAATATGTTTTGGGATTGGTGGTGTTATTTTTGTTGGGTTTTCTGTTACCTAGTTAAAAAATCCTGGAGGAAAAAATTGTAGTGGGAGGTTGGCGAAAGAAACAAATGGATCCAAGTCAGAAACATGGGCAATAAGAAACTTCTTTACATTACCCCTCCCTGAAAATCAGATTAAGCAGAGCACACTTAGAACTTTCAGTAGAGCTGGAAGCAAAGTATTTCCTTAATTTCCATGCCAGTGTCTTAATTTACAAGGCCTTTCATGGGCAACTGAACAAAGTGGTAAGCTGAAAGACACAAGGAGAATAATCAGATAGAACAAAAGATTTCTTTTTGAACAGTAGAAATAGCTTCAGTATCACCAAATTAAACCTCAAACCTACAACAATACTTTGCATGAAGAATGGAGGTATGTTTTGAATCTTGTTTTTTGATAGTATAAAAACAATCATATTTACAGAGATTTTGGTGTCTTGTATACAACCTTTTCTTGTCATACCTTAAAAGCAAAGAGCATACAGTTTCTAATGCCTTTTTTTTTAACAGACATACTAGTATAAAGATATTACCTGTACATCAAGCATAAAGAATAATGTTGTCTTGTGGTAATGTGTCAAAATATTCTTTAATGAGGAAAGGTATATAAAATGTACAAAGCTGGGTAAACCAGCTACTAATACCTTCATTACTGTCTGTCAGAAAGTGACAGTCCTATCAGTAAATGAATGAGCTAGAAGGAATAAATGGACAGTTTATAGAAATTGCTTTCACGGTGATCTCTGAACACAGAAGATAGTTTTAAGCCTTCGAATTTCAATGCAGTCATTTTGACAATAGCAACTTACAAATGTGTTAGATGTCAAAAATGTTTTACTCCTTATATTCCCCAGTTAGGATTTGGAGTAATATGGTTTTGTTTCAGATACCTTTTGTGAAATATCAGTAGATTCTACCCTTTAATAATTGTCCGGCATTATGCTGCACTGCAGAATTAGAGATACTAATGACACTTGTAACAAGTATAGCTGTTGGGGGTTTGGCCTTTAAGAATGAATAGACCTCTGGTCTCACTTGAGATAGTACTGTGAACAGCTGACTTGACCACCGGTTCTAGGACATGATGGTGGGATATATATGATGGTGCATAATATTTTTGAGGCTCGTTCCAATAAGAAGTCACAGTTTTAATGATGGTTCTGCTAACGTATGGCAAATAGAAAACATTTATTGTAGGTTAAGTAACACAGCTTCTGCAAGGACTAAAGAACAGTGAATTGTTAACTGTCCAAGTGTTCATTTGTGGTACTTTCTTTTGAATTAACACCTTCCTCCTTCCTGCTTTGAGGTATATAATAGAAATACTATTGCCAATCAGGTTATCAAATCTTAAATCATATATACTGCTTCTGCTGTTTTAAATCTGTATATGCTTACCTGAGAAGCACTGAAAGGAAATGACATTTCTTATAAATTGATGAATATTTATATACCAGATGGTTTTTTCAAGTGCTAGCCAAAACTGGTGTTTAAACCAGAGCAATTGACAAAGATTGAAGTAAGGAACTCACAAAAATATCTGTGTATTGGTACTATATTTGTGACTTCAAACAGACAAATTACTGTTTTGGAAGTACAGCCTGCCTAGTGCTGATGTATTTTTGAGCTTCCTACTCTTGATTCTGCATCTGATCCTGTAGCTAGCCTGTGCTTTCAGGAGAGTGCTTGCTCCTGTATGTAGCAGCTGGCTGGCAAAGCCTGAAAGTGTGGCGACTGCAGTAACGCAGGTATCGATCTGCAGTATCCCTCCAAAGTAAGACTCGGACTCGGTGGCGCGTGTTGTTGTGCACACTTCAAAAGGCTTTGTTTACTGGTTAGGGATTGAAGTCTGAGACAGGAGGGAAGAGGGAGCAGGGAAAATGTGATGCTTTATTTGAAAAGCTGCATTCCAGCCTTTACTTGGTTTATTTTTCTGTTGTGCAGTTTAACTTAGCTAGAATTCAGTACACTTGGTTTAATGTATTGTCCAAGCAGTCAGTTACCTGGTAGCGTTTGCTTAGGGGTTGAATGTTGGTGCCATCATCTGTTGACCGTGTATAATTGCAACATGGGCAGATTGGGATCCTAACCCAGCCTTTTGTAATTCCTTGTTCCACGCGTGATTTCACTTCTTGTACTCACAGAAGTACTGTATGCTCCTTTAAAGAGAAAACCCCACAAAATATACAGTGGAGCAGGCAGTGTCTGTTGGGTTGAGTGTCATATGTGAATACTAGTTCAGACAAAGCAATCTTACAGGGAAATAAACCTAACAGTGTGAACTCTAGAGCAGCATATTTAAAGCTGCTTTGTGTGGCTACAGCTGCTCCAAAGATTTTGCAGCCAGAAGTGTGTGTGTTGTAGCTGTTAACTCTGGAAACTTCTACTCTTTGTTCTGGAAAACAGTTTGGCTGATCTGCATGAACAAATCTGTTTGAAAGTAGTTAACATTGGTGTAACTTGGCTTCTCTGGAAACTAGAGCTAAAACTCCCATCCATCGTTTTCAGGAATAAAGTGTTCTCTTCAGTACCAGTATCTGCAGAAAGAAAAATGTCTGGTTTCTTTGAGGTACCAAAAGGGTGTACTTAAATTCAGCTAATCATTCAAAGACAAGATAACATGAGTCTTACTGGTATAGATGCCTATATGGTAATCCAGCTTTTCTAGCTATGAGGTGTTATAGCAGTAAGGTTCCTTTACACATTTGTAGCACTCTCGCTGGGTGAAAAGCTTCTCTCCAGTCATAGCCTCAACTTCCATTTATCAGTTTCTATTCAAGAGTCCAGAAAAAACAAAGTTTGAAGAATTTGGAGAGATGTCTGGAGTAAGTCCCACTTGTCAGAATGAAGGAGGAGAGTTGGCTACACCCCAGGGCTACATGCACAACGCTTGTGGGTAAAGTCATTGCCCAAAGATGTCTGTGTCCAAGTTGGTCTTTGTCTATTGACAGCCAGTGGAGAGATGCTGACATCTCACCCTGAGGTAGATGTTCGTACCTGGCAGACATACCCACTTCTATCTATTGTGAGTAATAGGACATCAAACTCAACTGGAGAAGCTGTGCTGAGATACAATATATCCATACTGTCACCAGGTTTCTCTTACAAAGAAGCTCCATGATGAATATTTACAGGAGGTCGTAATCGTAAAAGGAATTACTTGGAAAATCCCAGAGCAACATGCTGTAAACTGGCCCTGCTCTGAGCAGGGGTCAGGTGAGACCGCTGTCAGGGTCCTGCCCACTGACACCCTGTGTTTCTGGGTTTAAAGCACCCACCCTTTCTCAAGGGTGAGAATCCAAGGGAGAGCCTTCTCTTGTAATGTGTGCAGGATTCCATGTGTTATAGGTGATTCTTAGCAACCAACCAGATATCTAACATTTATAACTCAGTGACAGATCTGTGCTGCACAGTAAGCTGCCCAGGTGAACTCAAAACTTGTCAGTGATTTTTGCACTCTCTTAATCTTCCTGTTTATTCCGTGCTTCATTAAAGTCAATCTCTGCTGGACAGCCTGTCACTCAGACTAGGCCTGTCCTGCTGCCTGCACTCTCAGGGGAGCACCCTTCATCCTGATAAATGGTCTATTAGGAGAGCACGTGTCAGAGAAACCCTCTGTGAAGCTAAATAGATTAGAGTCTCTTCCCTCTGAACAGTCCCAGTGGAATGGGGTAAGCATGATCATTAAAGCGGATTTAGAATGAGAAGATGGTTGCTCGGAGTTGAGACAGGAGGTTGCTCTGGGTTTGGAAAGGTACAGATAAATTCCAGGAAGCACATCAAGGGCGAGCTCTCAGCATGAGCATGTGCTGCCAGAATGGATGTGGTGTGCTGGTCTGGAAGCTGCTGAACTTTCTCATGGTGTCCACTGGGAGTCCAGTAGACACAGCCTTTCTCTGTGGAGGTTTTGTAATACCTTTCTGTAACTGCAGCAATTGCTAGCATAGAAAAGCAGCACTAAAAGCATGTAATATTCCTGTGATGCAGTTCAGCAGCTGCAGCTGTGTTAGTGGGACCAGCATAATGACAGCAAGTCTCCAGCAAAGGGAAGGAATCCCTTACTGCAGAGGTGCCTGTTGCAAAGGGAAAGCCTATGCGAACAGCAGGCAGATGAAATCTTGATGCTTTTTTGCTGCTTCCAGGAACTAACATGGAAAAGCTCTGATTTTCACCCTTGTTGGATTCAGTCCAACAGAAACATCTCAGTTCTGTTGGCACAAAAGAGGGTGGCAGGTCCTCATTGGTGGCATTTGTACCAAAATGAGAAGGGAATGCTGCCAGAAGACTCTCTTGTGTGAAGAGTGGCTATCGCCCAGGGAGAAGACAGAAAAAGATTGTGCTGAGAGAAGCTAATTTAAAATTACAGGAAGATTAATTCACATTTTCCAACAGACCATCTTCCAGGATAAGAAATCAAAATAACTAAGTAATAATCAGCACATCAATGTTATTTTAGTCTTTCATTAAAATTATTGCAGACTTCTCAATAATAGTAAAAATGGTATCATAACAATATGTGTGTTGTAAACTCATGTAACCCCCTGCAGTTGTTATTCCTCAACTGCATCTTAGTTTTTGCAGCAGTAATATATTCTCTGTCAGCCTGGGAAGATTTGGTAGACAATGACTACAATGATGGTATGAACATTAAAAGAGGGAACACGGGGCTAAGGGAGATCTGGAAGCCTCTTTTCAGCTCTTTCTTTTCTTATTTATTTAAATGCAAATCTTTCAGGAAAAAAAAAAAGTCCAAAATCTGATAAATATTCAATAGCCTTGGTGATTTCATGAATGTGAGGCTGAAGTTGCAAAACTGATGAGTTGTACAGAAACTTGCCCAGGGAAACAAGCCACTTGGGATATTCTGAAGCTAAGGGAAGAGCAGAGTGTTACAAACTCTATACTGTACCAAAGCCTATAGTGTATTTTAGTGTCTTGTAAAAGTGTACTTCAGAAGTTCTCTTTTAAAAATAAGCGTGTAGGAAAGCAATCCCTTTGGCCATCTTCAGGCCGACTTAAGCCGTACTGAATCCAGACAGCTCTAACCCCAGTGCAGCCTCCTGCTTTCAGATTCGTGAATGACAGTGGCCCATCAAGTGAGGTGTGGTGCTGCTGGAAGGCAGGTTGTAATGCAGCCTGGGGCCAGGTCATCGTGCACAACTGCACTTGCAAGGGCGCTATCTGGAAACGTCCTGGTGCTGTGGATGCAGCATTTCAAGTTCAGGTCTGTATCAGGGGAAGGAGCCGAGATCCTTTCAGGGCTGTATGTGGTCTGGTGCCACCAGGTGTGAAAGCTGATGCTCCCTCTCTGTCCCTGGTGAATCAGTGTGTTCACCGTGTGGCTGCAAAGTGCAGTGAAACGTGGCTGCTGCCTGTGACACCCCGCGGCACCGAGGCGCCGGGGGTACCCCTCCCTTTGCTC
This sequence comes from Heliornis fulica, assembly GCA_013399135.1. NCBI lineage: Eukaryota > Metazoa > Chordata > Aves > Gruiformes > Heliornithidae > Heliornis > Heliornis fulica. The sequence goes on from VXBZ01006815.1 coordinate 32,282, forward strand.
TGTCGAGCCTGAAGAGGGTACCAGAGTTAGCTCTTCTGCCTACACAACTTTATGGCATGCTATAAATATGTTAATTCTCTAATTTGTTAAGCTTAAAACTTACCTGACCTGTTTTAAAAATGTCACTGTTTCCAGGATATCAACAATAAAAATAATAGCTGTAGGAGACCTACAGAAAAGCTCTGATGTATGTCATAAATGTCATGTTATTTCATGGCTTTATGTTTAAGCATCTTAATTATGACATCTACTTACACTTAAAAGATTACCAACTAGAACAGGTTCAAAACTTTAAATGAAATCTACACAGCATAAAAAGAATTCATAGTAAACATTTGGGATGTAAGTAGAGATGACAAAAATGTGTGGTTTGGTATTTATTCTGTACTGATGTTGTTGTTCTTTTTTCCCACCACACCTCATTGAGTTCATCAGAAGGGCATTGCCTTTACACTATGACACGAGTAAGCTTATGTTCAGCACTATTATAACATCACTTGCTTGTAAGCTCTGTCTATTGCTGAATGATAACTTCTTTGAAATATTATTTAGAAAATAGCTATTGTAAAAAATCTGGGGTTTTTTTCCTGGTTTTACCACGATCCATTTAAATTAAACATTTCAAATCTGACGTCAAATGCAGCTTAGCAGAGTCTCTATGTAGCCTTAACATTCATCTAGCACTGAGTAGGACTGGCCAGAAAACTAATGTTTAGGAAGGGATTCTCTAAACTGCTTGGAAGGCAAACAGAATCAGCTTTTCAAATCCCAAAATTCATAAGAAGAAAGGTCTTGCCTCTTCACCGCTACCACCACCCCACCCTGTACCTTCCCCCTCACTAGATCGAAAACTTTATAGTCCTTCAGGAAACTGGCACATTACATAACAAACAGGCAAGAATTAATTGTTCTTTACAAGCAGGATTTTAATAGAGGAAAATATTTAGAGTCTTGCTGGTTAGGTAACAATTTTTCTTTCATGCAGCTGCCACTGAAGTCTGCTGTCAAAATGCAGTGATGCTGGTGAGTAGTAATCAATAAGCATGAATTATGTAGGAGACACAGGATAAAAATGGACAAATAGAATCAATCCACCATATAGGCACTAAGGAACTAAAGCCTAAGGTATGAATTTCTGGCAAATGGGTAGTGGCACATTTAGAATGTCAGTTCACATGCGCAGAAACCAAGTGTGAGTGTATGTTCATTAAGTGTAAATAAATTATATAAAAGTTTTAACTGAACTGCATGAACTAACTGTTAAGGATCAAGTATCTTAGAATGTGCATAGTATAGAGAAGTAGATGTGTCTGGTCAGATGGTGTGAGAATAAGAAGTGTCTACATTTCAAATAAGTAACAAGTACCTAGAAATCATGCCAGGTCGACACAGACACTTCTGTTATTTACCCTTTTTGCTTGTCTGCCTGCAGAAGTCAGGTCCCAGCAGAGCTGTTGGATCCTGGAGAAGCCTGATGGGACATGTTATTCCAAACCTACTGATAGAGAAGTAAAACTACAGAGAAGAGTAACAGTCCTCGCATGTAAATGATGTGAGGCAAGGCCTGGAAAATGCTTCATGACAAGAGAAAAATTGAAAGCAGGAACTAGGAGTGCCCAAAAGTGCACTTAGAGCAAGCACCGTGGGATGGTAAGGAAATGCCAAACAGGTAACAGAGACAAGACGAAGGTAGAGACAGTCCTTCTGAAAATACTGAAATGAGCTGCATAACCTGTAGTTGTGTGTCTGTAGGATGTGTCTGAACAGAGATGGGGACAGGGAATTGTTAACAGGCATGGGGAATAAGCTAAACCCAAAGGTGTAATGTTGGTGGGGAGGAGTTATTTTTTTATGGTTTTGAGTGATAATATGCATCAAACAGGGAGTAAGATCACAACCCTGCACAAGCCAGGCAAAATCTCTTCCACTTAAGTCACAGCCAAGCTTTTTAACCACTGTTGGAGGTCCCTTCTCACCATGTCACATGAGCACTGTCTTGGTGTTAGAAGTCAGTGCTGGGCCTTCAGCTGTGTGCAGTTACACACACACATATGCAAGTGCTCGAAGTCTTGTGCAGTGCTGTGTATGCACCTGACTTCACGTTTTGCTGTTAGAAAAACTGAGGCACAGAGAGAAGACAAAGGCTCCTAACTCACATCACAACACTTGGTGTCTGGGAGCATGGAGATTTCCTCTGTGCTGAGTGTCCCTAAAAACCCAACTGCCCTAAGGACCATCACCTGTTCCTAGGAAGTGTGTATCGGTTGGAGCTAGGTGCTGCTTTGTGATCTGCAGTGAGCAGAGAGGTTGATGAGAAGGGCAGTTGTGCATGTGGGGCTGTGCATGTCCTGATAGCACAGTGAGAGCCCTCAACAGGTAGTGGTGTGTGCACTGATGCAGTACATGTATAAAAATACTAGTGTGTATGATGTTCCTGATGTGTGTGACAGGCATTGTTGTGGACATGGAAAGAAAGATTAAAATAGTTTTGTAATTGCTGTGCAGCAAATTACATGCCACAATTCAGGCACACTTAATCCCCAAGTCTCTGTCCAATCCTACTAATTGCTCAGTCTCTTTGCTGTTGTAATTACGTATTTGAAAACGTTCCCCCGGTTGCTTGTAGGGCTATTACAGAGCCCCCATGCAAGGGATGATCAGAATGAAGCTGTGAGTTTCTGTGTTTAACGGAAATGCAGGTCTGGCAAGTTCCCCCATTGTGCAGGACTGGTGCTCTGAATCACGGAAGTGTAGCAGTGTTTAAAGAGGAACTGATAAATCTGAGCATCATCAGTCCTCAGACTAAGAAAATCAATCTGAATCTTGGAGCCCTTCAATGTTTGGGACTTCTCTTGCCTTTGGGGTCTGCAAGATTAGCCCCCAGTTTGCAAAGGACAAGCCCTACCTGCCACACTTTGAGTAGTGTTCCACTGCCTCGTTCTGGAGCGTTACTGTTACCCCTGTGTGCGGTTACTGGTTCCCTTTCACATGGAGTGAGGCAGTGCCGTGGCTCAGCTGATTTCAGACTGTTCCATCCAGTCAGCAGTACAATCCTCTCGTGCCAGCGCTCGGAAATACCAGTTGTTGTAGATGCCATGGTGTGTTTGGTGGGAGCTGGATACGTTATGAGAGATAGAAAATGTTTCCATAGTAGGTTCTTTGGCTTTTCTTTGAAACCACTTTTGGACAGGCAGAAGGTAAAAAGGGAAAAAAAGTAATCCTGGAAGATCTCTGGATGGGTGAAGCTTCAACAAATCACTCAGTAAACACTAGAGCATTTGTCTCCAATTTGTGCCTTCATTCTGCTGTTATCCTGCTGGAACCAATCAGTTTAACCAAGTTGTTCAAGCAAAGAATGAAGCCTGCTTGTGTGACTCTCCCCACTTTCAAATGTATGTAGTGTATCCAAACCCCTGTAAAGTGTTTGCAAAGTAACTTGGTTAAAACTTCCACTCTACATCCATCTATAATTTTTAAATTTCCAGCGTATCCAGCAGTAGGAGAAAAGTAGAAGCTGCTTTTCCTAACATATCCTATAAAATTCTTTAGGTCACCAGCTTCAGGTCCTTTGCCCTTATTAAAGCACCAAAACTGGTTCCAGATTTGTTGCAGCAAAAGCAGTTGTTTGACAGTGCTGTTCATCTGATAGGGCAGCAGAAAAGCTTATGTGAGTAACAGAAAGGTTGATCTTAAGATCTTCAAACAGAGGGTGGCTTTAGCACAAGGGACAAAGCGGGGGAAGTGTAAAGGACTGAAGAAAGTTGCACACACAGAAGCCAGTTAATGCAGATATACCATAAGGCAAGATGATAATGCTTGAATGTTACGAACTGCAGACACTCCATGAACACATATTTTAAACACTTAATCTGTTTTACAAACTATGTACATTCTTGTGTTAAGTAAGATGAATTGGGCTTCCAGAAGCAGCACGTCCTGACAAATCTCCTCCTAAAGGCATCCATTAATATGAATCAACAGTAGCAATTTTGTTTGATCATTTATTTGCAAGAATCATTAAGGTTTATTAGCATAATTATTCCCTGTGGGACTTCATGTCACATAAATGAAAAACGACATTATCAATATTTAAAAGATAAGTGTGTGATGTTCAGAGTACTTAAACAATACTCTGCAGGTGGTGTCCAGCTGTGGCAGATTAGATTAGGTTTGATTTCTAAATTGTAGAAATATAATTTCAGTGCAACTGTTTATTTGAAACCTACACGTGCTCATTGTGCAAGGCACAATAAACCCGCAGCCAGACTCCGCAGTGACTTGTTACAGGACATGTGTGGGCATTGTTCTCCAATTTCAAGCAAGCAACTGATCTTAAGATACCAAACAGGAAGGAAGTGTTGCTTACCGGTGGAAGTCCTTTCATAATCCTGTAAGGAGCAGGAAAGACAGCTCTCTGTGCTACATGCAGCATGCAGCGTCCCACAGATGAATTGTGCTGAGGCAAGAAACTGGGAAAGCCTCACAGACAATCCATGGGCTTTGTCTGTGCCACATCTAGACAGGCAATTCACCAGTTCCCTGGTTAATTTCTCTTTTGAGCACAAAATCGCAGTTTTATCAGCAGTGAAATGTATCATTAACCACTGTGTGCTCCTCTCTCTAGAGGCTCTTGAATAAAACATCAGGAACTTCACTAAACACGCCCCAGGACTCCTCCAGACATCTGGAGGATGAAGCCCGTTCAGGGAAGCCCGGGGCTCCTCACAGGGCTCTGCCTAGGCTGACGTGCCGGTGCAGCAGGCGTTGGAAGTACTTCCACATGGCTCTCGGCCCTTTCTGCCCTGTCACTGCCCTTCAGTTGCCCTTTCCATTGGTTGCCTTACGGTTATGGATTCATTGGTTAAATAATCTGTTGTTTGCAAATGGCATCTTTCTGCTCAGTTTTTCACTCTTTGCTAAGCTTCCCTCTGGAGCTACTCAGCTTTTTAATTATTCACAAATGCTAAGCTGTACTCTTTTGAGTTAATTGTTTTGTATCTTGCAAGAGTGAAAGGGGTCCTGCTTGGTTCTAAACATGTGTCTTGATGCTCTCTTGTGCATTCAAGTTAAGCACATAATAAGATCTGGACTTGGTGCTTCCAAGGAAGCAGGTGAAGTCCAGGAAGCATGTGCCATCTCACCCTTGGATTTGGTGTATGCTTTTTCTATGGATGCTGCTATGTAGAGGAGGAGAGTAAGGCTAACACTTAACAGGGTTTTCCTCAGTTTCTCATTTGACCTTGGAAATGATGAATCTTCCTTCCAGGGGTGTATGTTCTGAAGACATTGCATATAAAGCCCTGGAAAGGAACCTGTGACCAGGTCAAGTGCTTAACAGCCAAAATGAGCTGAGCTGGTGGTGATCGCTCAGCTGGGGACAAGGACTCCTTTCCCTCCCACATGCTCTCTTTGCCCTGCTCAGTTGGGCACTGTGGCAGGTGAGCTTGTTGGCAGGTTGGTTAATCAGGGGCTTCCTCTGAACCCCCACAGGAAAGGTGAGGATAGAATAAAGTAGGATTGTGTTGGAGGCAAGACATTGTGTGGTGAAACTTTTACCAACACGCAAGCCTAGAAGGGGCTGTGTAATCCTTCTGCCTGCCTGGAAGCAGAATCCCATGGGGGTGCACTACCCTACTACAGTGTTTATTCTTAAAGCTCCTCTCTACAAACTACCTAAGGGGTCTATTTAGGTGTTATCCTGCCCTTTTAACTAGAACAACAATTATTTCATGTCCAACCAGTAAAAATATCCTCTGTAAGAAAAACTGAAGTGTAATATCACTTAAAAGTAAAATTACCCTGTGGTCTTTGGAATTTATGTATTCTCTCGTTAAACAGTGTCTCCCTTCAGAAGAGTAGGTGGGTGCTTTAGTACTGATTTATTCAAGTTGATAAATATTAACAGGAAATGTTCAGAACTCCGAGTTTACTCAGAAACACATGCTGTATCATGCTGGGGCTATAAACTCATTCTGATGGTTTTAGTGACATCAGCCTTTAGACACACAGCTCACAGCTTTCACTCTTGAACAGTGGGACCGAGTAGAGATGGGAACAAGGAGTGTGTTACCCCTGAAAGACTCATTTCTGTTCACGTCCTTTGCGCAGATGTATTTCTGCCCTGAGATTCTCCACTTGTGTGTAGATTCTTTGAGAATGCAGCAGTGCAGCTAAACATGTATTAAACACACATTTTTATCAGCGGGAACAGCTGTATTGTTGAACACAAAGCATTGACTATTGTTGTTCCTTGTAATATTAGACATTATGGACTGTAAGTACTTAAGTAAAAGATGACGTCTGTCTACTGCCACTGGGCTGTTTTTGGTGCCTCTGCAGAACAACCTGTGTTTTCCAGCTAGCGTTAAGTTCTGAGAGCTGTCCCTGAGCCGCTGCTCTGTTACCGTCCCTCACTCGTCTCAGGCGAAGCAGGCACTGGCTTCTCTCACCAGACAAGACGCTTGTCCCGAGTCAAGCAGTCGTACCGCTCCCATGGGTCGGAAGAAGAAGGTCAGTTACCTGGCCGAGCAGCCGTGTTACCCCGGCAGGGGTTCGTAACGTCAAGTCCGCACGGCCGTATCTCACGGGCGGGGCTGCATCTGTCACTGCCTGGCTGCGGCCACCTGGCCAGCGCCCCAGGCACGGGGTGAGCCTGCAACACGGCTGCACCCCGTTCCCTCGGCGCCCTTTCCCGCGCTCTGCCCTGCATCGCCTCCGGTTCCGAGTGCCCGCACAAAGGGGCTCTAACGCTTTCCCTTTCATGCTCCTTTGCTTCTGGCGAAACGTCCCGTCCGCGGGCGGGTTGGGACAGGTGGGGACGCAGAACCCCGATCCCCGTTTGTACCCGGTTACCGCCGCGACGGGGCTGTGGCTGTGGTACTCTTCGCGCGCCCTCCTCCCGCTCTGCCGGCCCTGCCGCCTTCCGCCCCTGTGGGGGCTCGGGGCGCTGCCGGTACGCGGGGACCCTCGCGGCCTCCTCGCTCCGTCCGCGCGCTCTGCGTCACGCGTTGGGGTCGGGGCGCCCTCTCGGCCAATCGGAGCGTCGGGTTTCATCCGGAAGCTAACACGGGCTTCCGCCGCTCGTTGCCATGACAGCGCGGAGCGGCGGCTCTGGGGCGGCGGGCAGGATGGTGGGTGAGCGGTCGGTCGGTCGGTCGGTCAGTCAGTCAGCGGGGCCGGGAGGGGCGCTGCCCCCGGCACTGCCTCTCTCTTGTCGTCCGCAGGCGGCCGTGCGGCGGAGCGCGGAGCTGGCGGCGGAGGCCGAGGAGCGTAGCGGGCGGAGGCGGGCAGCCAGGTTGCGGGACGCGCTGGAGCGTGAACGGTGCCTGGAGGAGGCCGTGCTGCGGGTAGGGGCCGCGGGGCGGCGCGACCGGGGCCGGACGGCGGCCGCGGCTGGGGGCGAAGGCTGGACCCGCGTGTGCGGCTGGGC
>VXBZ01006815.1:39769-95236 GCA_013399135.1 Heliornis fulica
CCCGCCGCCAGACGCGCCTGCGGGCCGCGGAGCGGGACTGTGACGGAGCCGGCTGTTCCGGCCAGGCGGAAGAGGCCAGGAGCCGGAGAGAGCTGCAGCTGCGGCAAGAGGAGCGGCTGGCGGCCGAGCTGGCCAGGCTGAACCATGAGAGGCTGAAGGAGGAAAAGATGAGGCAGCGAGTGCGGGAGAACAGGTACCGCTTGGAAACCGCCGCATCGCCCCCTGGTTAGTGCGGAGCGACCCGCCCGGGCGAGGGCCGTTGGGTACTTCCGGCGGCAAGAGCTGGTCTCAAACAAGGGCGGGTCGCGTCAATAGCTGGTCTTGTACAACAGCCTTTCGCTGTTTGAATTCGCGCAGCGGGGATCGCCCACAGGCGGGGAACAGCCGCAGGCAGAGGGAGACGTTGAGGAGCGCCTGGGGAAGGCTCTGATGGGAGAGGCTGCTCCGGCCGGCCGGCAGCACACGCAGGCAGGAGGGGAAGGGAGGTGTGCCAGGATGCGGGCTCAGTGGGGATGGGACAGCCTTTGTGAGAGTTGTGGCAGGAGCAGAAATAACGCTCACCTGGAAGGATGAGTTAGTCAAGGCTCAAGTTAATGTCAATCAAACTATGTCCGCAAAACTCTGATGTACAGGTTATATACTTATGTATATCCACACATACATTTGCACGTATCTGTAAGCACTCGTGTGTATCTGTGCATTTGTGTAGTTAGATGTGGTGTGCAAAGCTATTGATAGCACGTTACAAACATAGGTAATTAGCTGTAAACCTGATTTCCTTTTGCCGCTTTTTAAAAATTAAGAGCGTTATTTTTCTTGCAAAATTGAGTTTTCCCTGGGTTTTAATTGCATTTAAGTAGTGATGCTACTGATGCTTCAGTTTTTCTGTAGGTACATACATACTTGTAATAGGCTCTTTCTTTTTTTTTCCCCCAGTCTTGAACTTCGAGAGTTAAAAAAAAAGCTGCAATCTGCTTACATGAATAAAGAGCGAGCAGCACAGGTCGCTGAGAAGAAGGCTATACACTATGAGAAAATGGTAATGAGCTCCAGGGAGTGTCCTGCCACCTGCATCCCAGATCCCCATGTAACTGTATGGTTCCCCGGTGAAAATGCTTCCTTTGAAGCTGGCCTGTTCATCTGAAATGGTGTTAGCTCAGGGCATCCAGCCTGTATTGAAAACATGCTTTGCGTACCGGAGGACCAACCAGCCAGGAATAACCAGCCAGGGGCAGGCGGCTGGCAGGGCCACTGCTGGCAGAGCAGCAGTGAGTGCATTTAGGTTTGTGTCACCGGCTTGGAACCAGGTAGCTGAGTTCCAAACTGCGATGCATTTCATACAGTCCGTGCTTGCTGCAGTGAAACCTCAGGAGCCAACTGTTGCTTAATAGCAGTGACATCTGTAAAGACTTTAATAGAAAGAGCTGTGAACTTTTATGAATGTATAGAATAATACTCCTAATCAGACAGGATTCTCATTATTTTCATGTGTATTTAAATTCTGTTTTTGTAAATTGCTGTAAAGGCAACATGTTTACTGAGAGCATCCTACATAGTTATCCACGTTCCAGTCACTGGATGGACATGAGCTGCTTCCACTTGTGCTGACTGCTCTACCCTGTCTCTGTTGTGTATGTAGCTTGCTTTAGGGGTCAGTGCGTTTCCTCAAGCTGTTCAGATACCAAGGGCTCTCTGAGAGACTGACTTACTGCGTGAAACCGTTAAGCGTGTTGAGGCGCAGTGCTTACAGACTGAGGTGGGAAACACTCCACCTGTGTAGTGCTGTATAACTGCTTTTTATACTGCGTAACCTTTTACAAGAAGTTGTATTAGCAGGAGTGAAAAGGAATCTCACATTGCTTCTTCCCTCTGTAGAGACAGGAGGCTGAAATAGCCCAAAAGATGAAGGAAGAGTATGAGAGGGTAATGAAGGAAGAACGTTCTGCAGAACTGAGGCGGAACAAGGAGAAAATAATGTATCAGCAAGAGCTGGAGAAACAGCTTGAGGAGCAAGAGATGAAGAAGCAGGAGGCTTACAAGGAGTTTCTAAGAGAGAAGCTCATGATCGATGAAATCGTAAGAAAGATCTACGAGGAAGACCAAATGTTAGCTCCTTGGAATTTTTATTATTAGTTTAGAGAAAAACTCATAGTTCTGTATAGAAAACTAAATTGTGTGCATTTATTTCATAGTCTAAGGCCCATTTTAATTTTCCTTGGTCACATTTTGTTAGCCAGAACCTGACTTGTGTGGTTCTTGCTGTTTTAGCATCAGAATGTTCTTGTTACTCTTGCTTCTGGAGGGCACAGTTGTCGTGTGTTTGTTAGGAGGGGAGGAATCTTGTATAAATCAAAGGTTTAGTAGGTTCTGCTGCCATTGGGCTAGTACTGGGCTTCCTTCTCTTGTTTTGCTGGAGTAGTAGCACATACCTTTGAGTATCCATCCTCCTGTAGAAAGGTGTTAGACATGTGATTTCCTTCATAATCTTCTTTGTTAGTAAGCACTTTCAATTTTTATACCTGGTCTTCAGCTGAACAGATAAGGGCAACCATTTAAATCTTAGTCTCCGCAACATATTGTAAACGATGAGCATACTCATCATGACTGTTACTCCGTAGTTTGTAAAATAACTGTTTAATAATTTTTTTCATCTACAGGGAAAAACAACTGAAGTTGGATAAAATAAGAGCAACTCAGATGTATATTGAAGAATTTAAAAAAGAACAAGCTATCTGGAGGAGAAGGAAACAGGAAGAGATGGAAGAAGAAAACAGGAAAATCATGGAGTTTGCCAATATTCAGCGACAAAGAGAAGAAGATCAGAAGGCTAAAGTTCAAGACACTGAGAAGAAAAACCAAAAACTTCAGAGCATGGTATCGAGAATGGAAATTGTAGAAAGTGTGATTGCACAGTCTTGACTTGCATTTATAAATCCTTCCTTCTTATTACAGATTGCCCAAAATCTGGAGAGAGAACAACAGAAGCGTGAAGAACTGGAACAAATCCGCCAAGAGCTGTATCTGGAAGAACAAGCAGAGACAGAAAGAAAGAAGGAGATGGTAAGTGGTGGCTGGTAGTTGAAGTAACACCTATGAATCATGGGGGAGATTATTTCACTTACCCTGGACTTCTCCTGCAGCTACATTTAGCAGGACTTGGCTGAGAACACTTTAACTTCACATCATAGATCAGTATATGCAGAACTAGAGCACCTGTAGCTGGGAGTAAACTAATCTAATTTAAACAGACCTGATGTGAAAACTAGAAAATGAAACTGTTTTGAATCGCTGACCTAGAAGACAAGTGAGTGCAGGGGCAGCATTTCAGTCTTCCCCTGTGCATGGAGCAGCGATCCTCCCGTCTCTCTCTGGAAGCTGTCCTGGGAGTGGTGATGTTTAAAGAACATTCAGCGAGAGTATATCCCACACGCAATTCCTTCTGCGCCTGAGGTGGAACTCCCATTCCCACCTCTCCTCTAACAATGCTGCCAGGGTTGATCATGGACTGGGTTGAGGGTTTTTTCACACTCTGGATTTGCGAAGCCTGCGGTGGTGTTTGTGGCTTCGGGAAGTTTTTGAGGACTTCTTGAACCTGTATTTTCTGTGAGTTGTCTCAATGCAAAAAGCTTAATTCTGAGATGGTTTCAGATGTGTTAAATGAAATGGAATTGTTTTCAGTTGTGTTCTGTCACAAAGCATCTATTTCCAACACTATTTCCTAAAGTTTAGTCAAGAAAATAAGCTTATTAACTTGATTTTTTGAGGGAAAATACTGTCCTTTAAGTTTCCTTTGCTATCCCTTATGTATTTAATTTTTTACTTCAAGAAGACAGCTGAAGGCTTGAATACCCTTATTCTCCCCCTTATTTATCTGCTGAAGGGGAGTGCCATTATTCTTCAGTTCAGTTAAGCTGAGCAGGTTAATTAACAGCTTGCTTTATGTATGTCTGTTTGCTTTTCCCTGGGGGCCTGCCCACACTCCACCTCGCTGTGAGTGACAAACAACAGTAACACACAGTGCTGTCACTTTGAGAGTTGTTCAGGATGATGCTTCATGCTAGTGGAAAAAAAATAATCTTCTTTTGGTTTGGACTTAATTTTGAGAAGCTTGAGACATTTGCCAAAGTGGAGATTTAATACTGGAGAGCACCACCAGTAATGAAGTATTTGCTCATTACTTATGCCAGAAGGGAACTGCTGCAGTGAGTTTATCCCAAGATCGGTGAAGCAGATTGGCTGATGATTTCCAAAGTATGTTCAGTAACAGCATTTTATTCAATGTTCTTTATAGGCAGAAATTGAGAAGAGAATAAGGCAATGCCTAGAGTTACGGCAAATGTACGACGAGCACTTAGCTTTGAAGAAAGCAGCGCAACAAGCTGTGCAGGAGGAGGAAGAAGCCTTCAGAGGACAGATGTTGGCCAGGTTGGCAGAGGATGATCGCATTGAACAGATGAATGCGCAGAAACGAAGAATGAAACAACTTGAACACCGAAGGGCTGTGGAAAAACTTATTGAGGACCGTCGCAAACAGTTTATAGCAGATAAAGTAAGAGTTTTCACATCCACCTTTGGTGTGAGTCAAAGTATTTTGGTAGGAGAACATGTCTGTTATCCAAAGTGACAAGACTGCTGTTAGGAGGGAAAGGTGAGAGGGCAGTGGCAGAGAAGTGTCTGCGGGGGAAGCAGGCCCTTTGTTTTGGCTTGCTGACAGGAAAAGGGTCTCTTTAGAACTGCCTTTCCTGTAGCTCAAGAGGTTAGACCCGTGCACCCGAAGTCTCTCACCAAGAGCCATGGGACCCGGTGCAGAAACCCTGCCAGCAGCACAGATAGTGGTGTTTGAGAAGGGCCAGTCCCAACTCTTCTTCTTTTGATTGTCTCTTGAAATCTCACCAGGGGAAGAAAAGGCATGAACTGAAAACAAGCCACTGTAAGGTGAACCGCAGTTTCTAGTCATCAGCATGAGAATGGGTGCCTGCTTCGCCTTTTCCTGGCTTAGACCAGTAGGGCAGGACTAACATGTTTGAGACCCAAGATTGGAACCAGCACCTGACATTCCCCAACCTTTCATGGGGCTTCTAGTATGAGGCCAAGCGTTTACATGGCACACTAGTCCCTGTCTTGCCATTCAGTCTCTTCTAGTTACCAAACATGTATTGGTTAAACGGTGCTTTCTGTTTGTTTACAGACACTTCCATCCTTTTGAAATTGATTTCCTGTGACCAGGAATTAATAAATAGAAGGTCAAAATTTATTCCACTTAAAAATTTATTTTCTTTCTACTGTGGTGGATATTGTAGGAAACCTGTGTTCTCTGAGCTGAAACTGACCAGCTCTGAAAACCTGCCTGTTTATTGTAGGAGCGTGAACTTGAAGAAATACAGTTAGAAGAGAGAAGACAGGAAAACATCCGTGCAATTGTTGAAGAGGAGAGACAGAAACTCCTGAAAGAGCATGCATCTAAATTACTGGGCTACCTGCCTCGAGTAAGTGAACTGCACTCCAAATGCCTTACATGTTTGTCCTGGAAATCACTGTTCTCTTGGATGCTTTACCGCATCTGCAAATTCCTAGAGTCAGCGGGTGTCCTTCCTGTGTCAGCTCTCCTGCAATCACATTTTCCTTTTCTTTCTCTCCCCCTCTTACTCCTCTCAAGCTGGGAAGCAGTACAAAACCATTCTGTGTGTCTGGGGAGCCTTTGGGCTCTACTGCTCTAGCAGTGCCTTGTACAGAACTTGCTGAAAGCTTCCATGGTGTTTTGTACATCCAGAGTACAGAATGCAAGGCCTAAAGCAGGGCTTTTCTAGCCAGAAAGGGGACCAACCATATCTTAAACCCTGTTTCCAGAAAATTTCTCAGTTGGGGTTTTGGGAGGGACTTTTTTCCAAGTCCTCAGTTACCATGGAAACAAGGCCTGGGTTCTGCTGCAGTGCAATAAACTGCAGTGCTTGCAGAAGCGTTTCGCAGCTCACTGTTGGTCCTTGTGTTTTTAAAAGTAAAAAGATGGAAGCGGTTACTGTGATAAACTACATTATATGTGCGCTTCTCTCCCTTACTGCAGGGAATACTCAGAGAAGATGACCTTGACATGCTTGGAGAGGAGTTTAGATTGGCTTATCAGAAGAGAGGCGGTGACACGTTCTCAGAAGAGAGCTGATATGGCCCCCACCTCATCTCCTGCTTTGCCGCTAGGTGTCATCTGATTTCTAAGGAAAACTTCCATTTGCTGTTACCTGAGGAATTCCTTTTTATTATCATCAGAAGTCTCCATTTTAAGACCAGTTCTAAACTGACAACCAGCTCATTAAAGTTTATAATGGAGTCGGCATTCTGCACCAATAAACCATTACGGATTTCTCAGTTATTCTGGGCTAGTGAGGTGGTGATGTTGAAATCATTTTCTCCAGCAGCTGTGCAGGAAGCAAAGCTTGTGTAAATTCACGTGTATATTTCAGCACAGACTATGAGGTGCTCTTAATCCACTGTTTCTGCTTTTAATTTAAAGTTTTATCTGCACTGGCATTATGCTATAAAATACTAATTATAAAATGCTAATCTACACGTGGCTTGTCCCATCTCAGAGGGGTAGGTCCAAGTTACTAGTTTCACTGCTACACAGCTAGTAGGATCTACACAGAGACATTTTTCCATTTTAAGGTCAGAATCACCATTTACACCTTTTCTCCATGTGTAAACTTACTATTTACGTGTCATGTTCCAGTTCAGTTACACAGAGAGGGATCCACAGAACCAGCTGAGCTCTGACAGAGGTCCATGTAAGCAGTACAGCCTTTTGTTGCTCCTGTTCATTAATGTACACAATATGCTCAGCTGATCTACACTCAAACATCTATCTAGTCTTTGATTATAATGATGACATCATGAAGTCTTTAAGGCTTTAGAGCACCTACAACTTCCTGACTATGGTCAGTTTTCCCTCTTGACCATATCCCAAAGCAGCCGCTGATGGCCAGGGACAGATTTAGTATTTTCACCTTGACTAAAGTAGCAGCTTTAAACTGCACAACTGCAGTGGATCCTGGAGTCTGTCGTGATAGTGAGGGTCAGGTCTCACATACATCTTTGCCAGGCAGGGTGTGAGATGTAATAGCTAATACAAGTTAGGATCATTTCTGTAAAAGCTTTTGGTGCTAAAATGGGATGCCAGACCATGTAGCTTTGAAGGGAGATCTGTTACATAGAACAGACAAAGCCAATTTCCCAGCCACGTCACGGAGACGACACTTTCTGCTCAGCCGGCTCAACGGTTTAATTAATTTCTGTTGCAACAAGGTATTTCCCCGAGCCTAAACCCTGACTACTTTCAACTGAACATTACCTTAGATAAGGTATCATTTTAAATGCTAAACCAGACCCAACTGCTAACAGTGTTCTCTTGCAATATTCCTTGTGCAGTCTTTGCTTCTCCTCTCATTACAGAATGGATGGTTTTGTCCTGAAACTTCACTAGACATTCATATTTCATATCACACTACACCACAAGCTGTCAGGTTTACAACATTTTAACACTGAAAATGTAAGAAAAATAAGAAAACTGATTTACAGGGATATACAGTTATTAACAAGCATTCATATACAGTGCCAAAATACTGTACCAGCTGACTTCTATCTCAAGTACAAGTTGGTTTTTTTTAAGGAGTCAATGATTCCCCCAGTCGAGAGCTTTCATGAATTCCTCTTCAGTAAAAGAAAGCATCCTGGCAGCTTCGATGTGCATCTTTGAATAAACAAATAAAGGAAAGCAATTAGGAGCAGAAGGTGGAGCAGCAGCATGAGTGACCAATACAAAGTCCTGTGTAACTGGGATAGCAGAGAGGACCTTCAAATCTCCCATTCTATTTTTCATACTACGGTATTGGTGGATGGTCACCTGTTTAAGCTGAAGTTGCTATTCATATTTCCCTGCAAAAATTTAGAGTGTAGGGATAATGTGATAAACTGTGATAAACATTGCAACTTTGGCTCCAGTAAAATGGGACCAATAGCTTTTCTTAGCTTCTTATACTGCTTTAAAAATATCCCAGTTCTAATGAGGCATGGCTGTTACTGTAAATCTGTGTGCCAGCTAAATAGTTTTACTGCAAGTTTTAATAAAATGGTTACATGCTGAAGAACAGGAAACAATTTGTATCTGCAAGGAGTCTGTTGGTTTGTTTTTTTTTTAATATAGAGACATTGGATCAGTTCCCACAGGCAGCATAACACCCTGCAGCTCTGTAAAGCTCACACTAACTCCCCTCAACCCCTTCTAAACTAAGATTTTCTAGTAAATTCTCTCTCAAGCAGAGAATGGTCTGAAGAGACCAACTACAACACCAGCAACTACTTGCCAGCTGCAATGCATCCTACTATTTATACTTCACACCTTTGGGGATTTTTTCCTCTCATTCCCTCTGTGGCAGCCTACTCCAGCCTTCAGGCTGGTGGTACCTGCCATCTGCACTTGAACCTCCCACACTAATCCTACACAAGGACCCCAAAGTAGGTTTTCCTCATTCCTACAACAAAAGGCTTGTGTGAAGCTGACTGACTGCTCTTTGAGTGATTGGGTGTGTTGAGTGCAGACGAGCTTTAGCTGCACTTCCCCTGTGCTGTCTACCTTAAGTTATAGAACAGAGTGGGCACCACCCAGTTCCCAGTTCTTCCAGTCACCGTTTGCTCTGAAGGGAGAACTAACAGCATCCATTTTTTGGTGAGAAAAGGTAAGTGGCTGCTGCTACTATTTGCAATTCTTATATTTTCTAAAACGTAATCAACAAGGTTTTGTGAAGTTTACCTGAATAGTGTATGTTTTTGGTTGCTGCTCTTTGACAGCTGTTTCAGTGAATTCATGGTCCATGATCTCCTCTGTATGATGTTAGCCTTGGAGAAATTCTCTTGCCCTGGAAATGTGTGAGGAGCCCAGTGTCCCTTATGCCAACTGCCTATCCTCCTGCCCTATGCTGGCAAGGTATTCCAGACTCAAGGATATATATGCAGACTGCAAATCCCAGTTCTTAGGGCAAGTACATATACTTAGTTACACGAAGGTGCCACTTCACACAGAATGATTCTTCCTCTGGGGGGGGCTTAACTGCTTCATGAGTGTTTACAAAAGGTCTGGCGCTCACTGCAGCACTCAAAGGGTACATCAAATATTCTGCTTTCTTATCTCAAAGGGTGGCCCTTCTAAGGTGCTTCTGCTCAACAAGTTGTCATGCCAGCCTTGCTTTAGTTCTCTTACAGCTTTGGTTTGAGAGAGCAAAAGCAGTGCATTACTCCATCCTGAAACGGGTCTTGTTAAACGCAGCAGAATGCACCATCAGAGGCGAACTGCTCTGTGAAGTTCAGATCCTACCTAGACAACTGTGAAGCCCATGGATCTGCAGTATGCCTCGTGCATCCTCAGAAGGAAAGCTGGTACAAACACTAGCACACAATCCTAAGCATGTAGTAAGTGAAAGGTGTGATGGAACTGAGACCTAGATACATCAGTAAGTGGAAGATTCTTTGAACTGGGCAACTTCTGTTAGTATGCACTCCTTTCACTTTAATGTGCTTCCACCTAAAGTCACAGGTTCTTTCAGTCTGTACCCTCAAAGCTCATTTGGCAGGTCTGCTATAAATATTTTTTGAGAAACACAGGGAATTTATGTACTCTGCAGTGTCTGAGGTTTCCTTCCAAGTCCCTCCTTCCTGGGACACCAGTATAGTTTTATCAAATACGACAAATACATTTTCAGCTATATTCAATCTGAAGTATGAATCAGCTCTTCACTACACCCTTCTATGAAAGCTGCACCATGACTCTGCAGTGAGTATTTACTACCTACCTTCCCCTCAATTTTGGCTTCAGCTGCTAACAAAATGGCAAAGCAGTTGCCCTCCTTTGCCCTCCCTTTTACTTCCAGAGGGAGCTACACAATGAATGTAGAACAAAAGGCTATTCCACATAAGGTTAGCTGTAAGTGCGTGTGGAACAGCCATGCAGATGTTACTGTGCTGTGTGGAACAGCCATGCAGATGTTACTGTGCTGTGTGTGATTCAAGCTAGGCATTCCAAGAACTGACAGGGATCGACTCTTTCACTCTAGTACTGAATTCACACCCAGGAGACGTATTCTCTCTTTCTGTGTCAGACACAAAAAGAAAACAAAGAGATCTGCATCTGGGCAGAACTGTACAGAACTGTATAGAACACCTCAGAATACAAATAAAAAGCAAGGATGTTAGCAGAGAGCCCAGGAAGAAAGTAGGTCTCGACTGTAAGGGCTCACTCCCGAGAGGCCATGCTGTTACAGCTGCTGATACAACAAATAATACGCTGGGAGTGAAAAACCTAAAACATCTCACATGCTAAACTGGATTCTACTGACACAGCACCAAAGGAAGCTGCAGTTATTACCTGAACAGTATTTGTTCTCAAACAGATCCTCTTGGTCCTAAAGCTTGTCAGTAGTAATTCTTCAGTGACAGGGGATATTTAAAGGTAGGAATGGAGTCAACTCAAAAGAACATGAGCCCTTGCTATAAAGCAAAACGTTAGCTATGTGCACACATGACAGTGAGGCTGCTGCTCCCTCACACTAACACCTCGCAGTCTTGGGGTTCAAGTTTACACGATTTGCTTACTTGACCACAGACACACTTAGCTAGATGTTAACTGAAATATAGCAGTACTCTGGTCCTTACCTTTTGTCTCTTTAAAATATCAATTAATTTCAATTGCTTTTTGAAACCTGCCATTAGCTCTCCTTTTTGTTTCTGCAGTTTCTTATTTTCCATTCTTAATTCTTCGATTGTTTTGAGTTCCTGGTTAGCTACATCCTACAATGGGAAGAAAAGGAGAAATGTATTATTTATGATATCTGTGCTTTAGCCAATGAAACTTGGCATTACATAACAAAGTGACAAACAGCAGTCAGATATGACACTCTGAGAAAGAAACTGGATTAATCAGAATAGTCCTCTGTCAAAGCTTAAGAAAATCTCCAAGATGGCAGTCATGGTTTGCCTGTGTATGTATTAGGTGTGTATGTGCACTTCTCCCTTCTTCTAAACACATCTAATTTCACCCAAAAGGGGAAAATCAGAAAGGCTGTAAACCCCCTTCTCCTGCATAGGCTGCAGTAGTGTTGTCCGAGTTAAATTATCGAGCCCTTTGGTGACTAGCTCTAAGTGAATTCTGGGATTGTCTGTACAAGACAAAATATTCCAAAGCTGATCAAACCTTTTGTCCTACTGGCACATTACTGGAAGATCATACAGAGTTGGCATGTGTTTTCCTAAGCCACTGTACCTTGTTAGTCTGCTTCAGTTTATTCACCTCCACTTTATATCTTTCTGCTTCTTCCAGGGCCCTGTTCAAGCGAACTTCTGTGGCGCTCTGACTGGCTGCAGCCTGCTTTTGTACACGCTTTAGATGCTCCAATTCCTATTTAAGAAGCAGAGTATAAAATCAAACATCATGAATAAAGGTGTTTTAATGAAATCCATACAGACAACATACAGCAAGGCTCACCCTTGGAACATTAAGAGTCTGTGGACTTGTTTGGCCTGCAGGTAGAATCACTCAAAGACCATTAATTCCACAATTAAGACATTCCCTTCTCTGAAATCTTGCAAAGGGATCTTTCTCATCTGTCTAAACTTCTAGAATAACTGTGGCTCTGATCATGCCAGACCACGGGATTGACTGAATACCCCTGTATGTTCAGTCTGAAAAAGATGACATTGGTATGTCCACTCTGTGGCAGATTTTGTAATGGGGGCCACTATTTCCCGATGCTTCCTCCCACCTGTTCCTTTTAACTGTTTTACCCAGAGAGTACTAAATGCAATTACCAGCAAGAAGTTAAAACAGCCTACTGAAGATGGCTGAGGTTAGTAACTATTTCATCTAGCAGAAAATAGTTCATCAAGTGTTGATGGCAACAATCAACACAGTTTCCTCTCATCTCTGATGATAGTATTTTGCAGTGCTGTAAGCAGGGATTTGAGAAAAAGAGACCAAGATGAGAAACAGAATAATGAGATTAAAGTTCAGGGAATAAAGATAAAAGACAGAGTAGAAGAAACAAACAATTCTGGCAGAAAGAGCACATCTTGTCACTTGTGAAAAAGAAACAGACTTTCTTTTAAAAGATTACCAAATAAGTAATGGCACAGAAACATTATTTTAACCAAATCAGGGTGGAGAGGGAGTTTGTTATTAACCTTTTACTCTGAATGTGTTATTTAGAAATTACTCCTCTGTTTTTTCAACTCTACACCACTTCTGATGTTGGTTATTTCTAATTTCCACATCACTTATCCAAAAATACATACTAACCAATAAGTATATGCAGCAAAGGTGTTATGGTGAAGTTAAGACTGGAACAGGTATTTCTGGGAAGATTTGAACCTTCTCCAAAGTGGAGAACAGGAGAGTAAGATGCATCTCACTAATCCTCCAAAATTCTACTGGTGAACATGTCTCCTCCAAGGGTACACAAAAAGCAATGGCACATTTTTGTTTTGTCACTAACTTGTCAATCTGAATGATTAAAAAATGATGGGTAAAAGCCTGGCTAGTAGGGCAGCAAAGCCACCCCCCACCCCTCCCCTGTAGAACACTTGCACACGCATCATCATCCAACGCAAATTCATTTGCTGTGGAAAGGCTGAACCTGCCTTTCCACAGCAAATAAGTGTCACAGTATGCAGACCTCTTTGTCTTGCACTGAGATGATGCAGCAGAACAGGTCAACTAAATCTTTCATGCTATGTATGTTATTCTGCATTAACAGGAAAAACTTTGGAATATGGCCTTTCAAACATTTAATGGCCAAAAAAAAGGTCCGCATGCAAATCAAACGATGTATCAGCTGATCATGTAATTTAATGGAAGAATTCTAGTCATTCTTTTAGGGCTTTTTGACATTTATTGTCACAAATAGCATCTTATCAAGGATTATTTTTTTTACAAGTCATCCAGCTAAAGGTATATTGCTAAATACATTCAGCTCCATTTTTCATCATAGAAGTGCCCAAAATAAGTATTTTATTTGTAAGTAGGAAGGGTTCTGACATTTCTTCACTACTTTGAGTAAAACCAGGATTAATTTTCTCATGTTTCTCTAAGCGGGGAGGATGGGGGCAGGAACCTACCATGTGCTAAAACTGCCCTCCTTTTCACTCTCTGGATTTTCTCCACTGTTCTGACATTGCTGAGACATCTGAGTATCAGCATGGGATGAGCCCTCCCAGGCAGCTTGCTTTCCTCCTAGTAACGAGCACATTTTGGATATGGTGGCTGTACAGCAGAAGTGAATGAACTTTGCATCTCAACAGACATCTCCTAATAAACTTTCTGTGACTACACACAAGAACTAGCAGAGATTGTCCAAGGAATTACGGAAATCACCACCACAGAAGGCTTTAAGGACGGGTTAAACAAACTTAAGTCCACCATGGTTTGGATACAATCTATCCTGTCCTGGTTTAGCAGAATGGACAAAATGACTTTGGGAACCTCTCGCCCTATTTCCTGTGAGCCGATGAGTAGTGTGAGTATCGCCACTGAGAATTTTTCCTGACAGAATCAACAATCAGGGCACTTATTTAAGGGAACTTAAAACCTCAAGTATCTGCACAAAAAGAACACACAAACTCAGAACATTTTAATTTTAAAGCACTAGAACTACATGATGTTAAGATGAAAGCATGCACAGTATGACGCATAGTATGATTTCGTGGAAGTATCTCTAACAAAGAGACTCTGTCAGGCTGACTCGTGTTCTGTTTTCCCCAAATTGTCCAGTGAAACATTCTCCCAGTTATATTACATGTACTACACAATACTATGTGCAGTACATGATTTTGAAGTCAACCTCTCTAGCTCTGAGTAATTGAAGAAAAACACATGCTGCTCTTAGATTAAGTTCCAAACAAACAAAGCTGTGTATGCAGACCATCTGCTACAACTAGGCATGTATACAATTTTGCATATGTGGCCTACAGCAGGAGCCAGGTTAATTTTGATTCATCCAAATTGGAGCAACTGGTTTTCAAAAGGCCATTTTAAGAACAAAGACACATCCTTTCCTCTACCTCCAGAAGATGCTAAGAGAAGCTGCAGATGTTTTATCTGTCAAAACATTCACCAGGTTCTACAGTTTACAATAGAGCTCTTCTCACCAGAAGTAATTTTTAATAATTAAAAGAGAAAAATAAAATTTCACAGTATTTTTCAAGATTCCTTTGAGAATCTGACAGCCATGTCTGAAAAAGTTGTTTTGTCTCTTCTGGGTCTTTTACACAATAATTTCTCAAATACAGAAATTTATGTTTGTAGAAGCAGAAGAAAAGCAATTAGCATAATACATAATTTCTTCCTTTAAAAAAGTGATCAAATCATTTAAAGATACAATTTCTAAACCCACTAGATTGAAACTCTAATGGGATCACTGGATAAGAATCTATCAAACTAGGGTACAGAAGGTGATTTGATGCAGGTTTTTTCCTCTTGTGAGATAAGACAAAAATCTGCAATACCTTTTCTAGTGCAATGACTTCTTGTTGTAACCCCTCACTTTTCTTGTTTGCTTCTTGTGAAAGCATTTTGTGTTTTTCCATCTGAGAATGCTGCATACTGATTGTTCGTTGTAGTCTGCTGGTTTCTTCTTCACTATCTTTAAGCTGGGATTTTAAATACTGAATTTCATCATCCTGTTTGACAGTAATTAGAAAAAAAACCCACACTAAATTATTGCAGGGAGGCAACAGTAGCATAAAGTGATAGCAGTGTTCTGTAAATAAAAAGCAGTAAACTGTATATATATATTGTAGATATGGAGGTAATGGGTTTTAAAAATTATGTGATTTTTAAATGTTTAGATCCTTCATGATGGATTTCACAACAAATTTAAGAAACAACTAAACAGAACACCAATTTACTGGGACAATATCTTAAAAACAGTAACCCTTTTCTCATTTAATTTTCTGAAATCTTTTACTTGAAATTTTTGTAGCAGTATGTAAAAAATTTAATTTCTCATAGTTCAAAGGTTTTGAGAACTGTCCATCAAAACATTATAGAATTCTATCAGTACCAGTGGCACGTAGATGTTTTGTGACATTTTTGTGAGAAATGCACACATTATGAAAAAATATGGGGAAAGGAGATAATATAATTACTGATAAATTATTCCATTATGTTTTAGGAGATTATCTGGTTTTGACTTAAAAGCAAGCTAACGATTCAGAATACATCAAATATTCAAATTCAAGATTCTCTTCAACATCCAGTGGATCCTGTATTAGCTTCATGACCTAGTGGCAATTACATCCCACATTAAGCATTATAATTCCAAGGGATTTTTCTTTTATAACCTTTTAAAGTGGTAAGTGAATACCAGTGTAGGTTATTTGAGAGATACATTATGCCCTTCATTTCTTTAACAAAAAAAAAAATCAAGGCATACACAGAAATGGAGTTTCTATGAGAACAGGGCTTCTCTCCTGTCCTGCCAGCTCCTAGGACCACATGCTTCTCACCTGGGAAATACGTGTGCTTTACAGAAAGGTCCCTGTGACCACATGCACCTCAGAAACTTCCACTTCTTTATATTTAAAACACATTTACTGCTTCCTTATTATAATTGGACTGTGAATTGGAACAAACCCCAGGATCTAGCTCAAGGCTTTGTCAATATTAAATTTTTGTGACCTTCTGAATGTAATAAAGTTATTTTCACACCAGAGAAAATAGTTCCCAAACGGATATATTTACATACAAGGTGCTATGGGAACTGGACAAAAATAGGTACAAGGTGGTTGTCTTCTGTCATCTGCTATAGTAACTGAATTCTGTAGTATTTTTTACATGGAATGATAAATTCAATAGCCACTGACAAAAATGTATTTGAAAATGTCTTTAAAACCTAATGTAACAACTTTCTTCTGATCACAGCATAAAAATACTGAAATGCAGGAGCAACTGTATTGATAAAAATGAAATAAAGTATAAGTTACAGATATAAAATATAAAAATTTAATTCCTTTAAAGATTTTTTCCAGGTATCTATCTCAAAAAACTTATTTAGTATAACCTCACCACTTAACTCTAAATTTAAAAGGTTGAGATAAAACATATGGGTGGTTTGCAGTATGTTCTGAATGTCATCATCACATTTGGGCCTGGGGAATAGCTAGATAAAGCATTCTGAAGTTAAGAGACCACAGCTAAGAATAATCTAATTGTGTAAAAATCAGTTCAAAAATTTTTGCTTGATTAGAAACGCACGAAAAAGAGGTGATCCCTCTGGCAGACAAACATAAACTAAGGTTTTCCAGTTCAAGAGATGATTGAGCATCACCTGAAAACATATTGCCAAAACAGTGTAGATCATAAAACTCACTTGGAAGTATACTCTAGAAGTAAAATATCAGTGAAGCTTCACATCATTGCCTTAATTTCAATCTGATCTGCCCAAATATGTAATTACAAATACAATTCCTGACAGCAAGTGTAATCCTGAGAATGGAGAAAGCCTGATTTCTGTTCTGGTTACAGTATTCCACTTAAAGTGGACCACACATCAGCAGTTTCCACACTTTTCTTCACCAAGGAGAAGCAACTGATTAAATTTCTCAAGCTTTTTTATTCCTGTCTTCCCCAAACATCCCTCTCCTCCCAGAATCCAGCTCTGGGCACTGCTCATCTGCTCTTTGTACACAAAAAACTGTATTTAACTGCTACTGTATCCACATCTTTTCTCAGGCTCTGGAAATGCTCCCCTTCCCAGCAGTCATGGCTAGGGCTCTCTGTAGCACCACGATGTCCCCACAGCTGGGGCATGTATGTCTTCATTCCCAGTGGTTCTTTCCTGTCTCACATTCTTTTTCATTAAGTGTATTTTGCCAGCTCTTAGCCCAAGATCACATTCATACAAACATTACTATTTTTTACTTTAAATTCTTAGGAAATTTTAGTGAGTAGAACTCAGGTTTGTGAAACCTGAAAAGGAAAGGTGAAGGAATTCTGTTGTGATGATTTGTTGAAGGGGAACCCACCCTGTTCCTACAGATTAAGAAAATGCAACTCTTACCTTTTTCCTGCATTCGCACATTACACTATCCAGCTCTTCCTGCATAACACGTAACTTTGCTTTAAGAAATCTGAATTTAGCTTCTGGGAACATAAAAAAAAAATTACATTTAGCATCCACAGGTACTCATTATTCAATGCAGAAAAGAAGCAAGGCTGATGTAATAAGTCACTTTCACCTTTTTGTTTTAAAAAAATTACTACATTGTGTATTATTATTAAAGAGAAATAAGCAAATAAACCCTCATGTTTCTAAATAAATGATGCAAGTTTCTCATTCCTAGGCAAAGCTTCATACAGATTTTTCCTTTTAATGACTGGCCTCAACATCTTTAAAAGGGGAAAGATTCATTGTTCTGAACCTGAAACTTATTGGAAACTTTCATCATACTATGCTACAGGTAACAGCAGTCCTTGAGATTGAAGTCAAGAAAACTGTATTGTAGGCTGTGTTTACAATTTGTGTATTTACACTCAAAGTAGTTTTAAACTACTTACAAGAAGGAATTAAATGTAGACTATAAACCCCTCCTAACAGGTAAATACCCCTCCCACACCCTAACAACGCTAATATTATTCAATTAGTAGTTTAAAATGAAACCAACTTAGTCAGAAGTTTATTCCAAATTAAGTATTTTCTTGCTCTTGGACAGCAAAGAAAAATACTGTCATAACAAAACAAGGTGTGTGTCAACACTTTGTTCTTTCATTCCCTATTTCCAACCCTTTCCTGGATCTCAAGGAACTTCCACAGGCACAAACACTAAAACAGCATAGGGATCAAGCTAAGCAGCAACAGAGTAACCACTGTTCACAGTAGGTACAAATGGAGAAGAATAAAGTGGAGCAGCAGTATCTGGAGCTGAACCTAAAGGGAAGGTTGGGTATGTGTTCATTTTCTATAACAGGAATTCTTTTTATGCCATCCAACTTCCTTTATCAACTGTCCACTGCAGTTCAAGTTGTAACAAGTAGGATCAGGAAAACACTGTGAGAAAGTAAGATACAGACTGAGGTTCTTCCTCCTATCTATCACATCCCTGCTAGCTCCTGGTAACTAGTGGCTCTCCGGAGATGGAGTTCAATACTCTTTCATGTACTCCTATGCTATTAAGTTGTTTGATTTTCTCCAGAAAACATATTGTAGTTTGGCACTCGCAATATCCTCTGGCAATGCACTGGCTAATTTAATTAGACATTATGTGAAAGAAAAACACATAAAAACACATTTGCCTAGCTTGCTTTAAATCCAATTTAACATGGCATTTACTAGTGTTTGCATTACAAAAAGCCAGCTTTCTCCTTACCATTATGGTTTTCATTACAGAATCTTTCATATTGCCCTTAATTTTTCTTAATTTTCACACCTCTAGTTGCTACTATGTATGCTATCTTCCCTGTATCTTTCCTAGTTCTACAGCCTGGTTTTGAGATGGGGTGTATGTACAGAACTGTGTGTCACACTCAAGACTGGACAGCATCAATTCTAGAACAGCATACTAACAGCATGATTTTTCATTTTCTGTTATCTTCTGAAAGATTGCTAACAATCTGCATTTTCCACGGTGAGCAAGCAGTAAGTTTATGCTGTTGGAGACATCTTAATTAGTAATAACTAAAGTCAACTCAGAAGCAGGTATAGTTTGAGTTGGTGTTAAGGTCCCTGACAGATCACTCTAGGACTACACCACTACCTGAAAAAATGGCTGCTGCTTTTTATCATTTTGCTTCCTTCTTTACTTAGTTGTTAGTCCACAGACAACTTCTGTTGTAGACAGCTCTATGTCTCCAAGAGTACTTGGAAGGTGACTGTAATTCAAAATCAGTTTGGATTCTCATAAGAGGTAAAGATAATGAAAGAAGTCAGATTGTTTCAAACCCACCCAACCAGATTTGTGACCCAATTAGCTTCTAATTGGTCAATTTTAATCACCTGACAAGGCTGATAAGGGGGAGGAGTATCACCCAGTAGGATGGTCTTAGGTCATAAAGTAAGTATCAGTTTAGGGTTTGGTAAACAAAAAGGACCTTAGAAAGGCTTTCATGCTGTACGAGGCAGAATGAGTGAGATAATCTGAAGATTAATACGAAGTGCAACAATACATTCAGGTACTTTGTGTGTTGTGGGAGTATATTAGATAAGAACAGACTTTCAGCTTTGTATATGTATGTGTGCTTCTATTCTTGCTTATTACTGTAGAGTTGAGTTGCCAGGACAGGTGACCCAAACTGGCCAAAGAGAGTATTCCATGCTAGTGACATCATGCTCAGTATAGAGGGTGGTCAGTGGGGATGGGATGGGCATGGCTTCAGGATGTGCAGCTTTGGGGGTGATCCGGTTCCAGGACAGCTCTGAGCTGTAAGGCCTGGGGTGTGCAGTTTGGTGATCATATCCTGTATAATCACCTTGATATACTTCGTTACAAAGTCCTATCATTGTTATCTTTCTACTGTCCCAGTAAACTATCCTTATCCCAACCTGTGAGGTTTGTTTTCCCTTTGTTGGTTTGGTTTTGGTTTTTTTTCCCCTCTATCTTTTCACCTCCAGTATTTTAGAGAAAGCAGCTGCATGGAGTTCAGCTCTGGCTGAGGTGAAACCATGACAGTCCTTTTTGTGAAGAAAATATATGGAGCCTAAATCTAGGAAGAGCACTGCAAGGTCAGGGAAAGGGCAGTACTACGGAGTCCTTATCAGCATACTGGCCTAAAAAATCTATCCTTAGCACATAAGCCTTAAGGAATCCCTTGCCAGGAGACTTCCACTAAGGGATCAGTCCACTCTGCAATGGTATCTACATCCATCTATCTGATGTAAGCTTCTAACAGAGTCCAGAGCAGTGGTTTTAGTTCAGGAACAAGAACTATTAAAAAAAAAGTTATCTGAGGATCTGTTTTGTGAGACTTACTCAACAGAAAACTTGCACAGAATTACATGACGTAAGAATCAAGCTGTCTGTGTGTTGGCATGCTTACTGCCATCAAGCTGTTAGATTAAAAGATAATGTTTGGGGTATTTTGGACTACTGCAGTGAATCTCTGACTTCACACTTGCTTTAGTATTGTAAGAAACAAATAACCTCACTTTTATCACATCAGAACCGGGAAGGCAGATGTGTATCGTTCCTTTAGCTTCACTGGTAAATGCTGCAACCCTCTTTCCTACTCTAGGAAAGAGGACAAACTCTGTTTCTAGGACAAACATTAACACACAATTTGGAAGGGATAAGTATCCACAGGATTTTCATTCAAGCACTGTAGCCAAAACGTTACTCTCATTTAAGCCACTTCCTGAGATCCACAGCCTTGACCTGAGGAAAGGCTTTTTCTTCTGAAAGCAGAATCTGTGCAACAGACTGAAGGTCATCTTTTTGGAAATACAGGCTTAGTATCATTTCTATTTCCCCATGAAATTAATCAAATGTCATATATATATTCAGTATATGTAATGATCCAGATCTCTTCCTACAAAGGTGGAAATTCTTTTTTTCCATGATTATTCATATGTGACCTGATCTTCCTCTATGACTACATAAAGACAAAACTTCCTTTCCTTTAACTTCAAGGCTTTAGAACTTTCCCTGTAATTTCTACAGAAACCCCTAATTTTTTTTTTCCCCAGGAGAGCTCATCTCTAACAGTCACGAAGTAAAAATGAAAGTATTTAACCATGAGAGGAAACCTACCTGCTCCAATTTCATTTCCAGCGCTTGGAATAATGTCGTCATTTAGACACTCTGGTAAGCCTCCTCTCTCCAGTTTTTCTTCTACTTTGCTTATTGCTTTTGCTAAAGAAAAATCTATGCAATCCTTCAGTATTGCAACATCATCCGCACTCTGTACTTCCAGAGTTCTTATTTTTGAACTAAAAAAAAGCAAACCCTAGATTTTAAACTTATAATACAAAAAAAACCATAAATACAGCACATTTTATATTTTTTAAGAGTATATAGTTATTTACCTAATGCAACTTCATTGCTCTCATTCATATGAAAGGTGCATTGATGGCATTTTCTCATTTTCTTTGTCAGATACATTACCATATTCCCCATATTTTGGCATCTGTCCATATTTTATGGCAGTTGTAATTAGCTCCTAATATTTTATCCAATTCTCTTTTCTTCTGTTCAGATCTCCACTTCTTGCTTTTACAACCTCAAATCTGCTATCTACAGAACTGAAGCTTTTCAGCTTGAAACTGCTGAACTACTGACTCTTGTCCTCTGAGGACAAATCAGTCTGCACCACTAAGTGTGGTCTCTCATGCTGCCTCAGAGGACCTTTCCCACCTTTATGCTTGTTACACGGCCTTTCAGTAAGTAACAGTTTCCACTGTCAGCCCTGGCAAGTGTTTGAGCAGAAACCAACACTCTCACTGTTGTAATATTAAGCGTGCACCCACTAACACTTTTGGTATTCTATGCAAGTAAACAGAGACAGCTGTGTGGTGGAGCTGAGAATGGCCTAAAATTTGATACATTTATTTATACAAATATATATATAAATAAATAAAACATACATGAATAAAAGTTAACTTGATTGTCAAAAACAGAAACTAAAATATTTTATTGCAAAGAGAGATATGTATAATATACCTTGAAGCTGTTCTTCTTCCCTTACTTCCAGAGTGTGGTCTGTTCTGAGCCATGGGCACGGAATCACATTTCTTCTTATTTGTTAGCTACAAATGTTTTCCAGAAAGTAGTGATTATTTTTTTAATTAGTTAAAATTTACTTTTTCCTAGTTGTTTTTTATGTTTGTTTGGGTTTTTTTCTTTTTTTCATATATTCAGATTGAAAGATACTTTTCAAAATATGCTTTTCAATGTTTCAAAAGCACGATTTTCCAGTTTTATTTGCATTTGTCTTCATTTTGCAACTTTCATGCCTGTATTTCCAAATTATAATACATCCAATAGTCATTTTCTTGTTTTTGCACATACTCATAATAAATTCATGCATAAGCAAGGCAATAAGCTATCAGCAATATAGTAACTACTGGCCTGTCATCAGATTGCATTTGAGAAATGCTTATCATACCGTCAAAAACATGCTATTTTTAATTTAATCTTATAAATTCACTGTAGAAGGAAGATCTTACAGTATATTGTTACATTAGCTCAAAGCTATATTATTCAAAAATTAGGCTTTTTTTTCTACTGTATTCTGATAAATAACTGAAGAAATTATTCTGGAAGCTTTAGCTCACCTCCTATAAGGTTCAATGTAATTGTAATTATAGACTATTCTTTTTATTTCTAATCTCAAACTTTCCCTATTATATTTCCCTTTCTGTATTCAGTTATTTTGACTACTTGCTTATAATTACATTTAGAAGTCAGTAGTATTGCCTTTAGTGTTACACTGGTGGGAGAGGTAAGGGAAAAAAGGAAGAAAAGAATTATGATCTACTATTTTGCATGTGGACTTCTTAATTTGATGTTCAAAACACTGAACATTTCTATAAATATTTATAGATGAGGAAACTTAAAACACAAGAATTACATGTGATGTAAGTCCACTTAACCATCAGTGGCACTGAAAAACCCCAGTAACTCTACCGCTGTAGCACTGCTTGAACATCATTTCCTTTTGCCTTCACACCCCTCTAAGTCCACCGTGTAGCACAGCCTCAAAACCACAAATACTACATGGAATTTATACTAGAAGAGAAATGAACCAGGATAGTTTGGATTGTGATACCTTGACATGTGCACGTGTAAGAGATGAAACTTCAGGACAGAATGGACCTCTGCAGGAAAAAAACCCCAATCACTGAACATGCAAACAAAATTACTTTTTTTAGAACAAAAATTCAACCCCTGCATCAGAACCAGGAGAATGTTTTGTATGTCTAGAATAAACAATACAGCTGAGGTGGGAACATAACTAAGTTCAGTCATTAATTTGGTCTCATTCAGTCATTAATTTGGTCTCATGGTCTTCCCATCCTACCTCATTTGCTATCTAAATCTGCTGAGTCTAGGGAGTCAGATATACTAGTTTTCTTATGCACCAGCATCTGAATCTTATGTCTTGCATTCCAGGTGTACTGGCTTACTAAAGCAACGATTTTCTGTACCAGGGAGTACTTAGCCTGTAGACGGGTGTTATCAGCTTCAACACGAGACACTGACAATCCATTACCACAGGTCATCATCAGCTCAGAGGTGAATACACCTACCTGACACACAAATCCCCTAATTACAGCAAAGAAAATGAAGTTATAAACCAGTGTCCTCTACAGCCTAAAAGGGAGTGCAATTGTATGCTTATTGTTTCCAAGTCAATTGACAGGAACTATCAAGTGAATATGAGGTGGGAGCAGTTTATAAATTAAACCTCACAGAATTTTCTCTGAAATATGTATTACAAATATTGTATCAATTTTATAGATAAGCATTCCCCCCCACACACACACACCAGCTTTATTATCTACTACTTATCTGGCTGAAAACCTTGGTTCTAAGTAACTGAACTTCAGGCTATATATTATTTTTAAAATCCACTGGAAAGTTTTAGCATGCAGTGCAATACTCAGGTCAAGCTTCTTGACATATGTATAGCTTCTTTGCTACTAGAATGAGATATGCTATTGCACAAAAATGCTACCTTTTATAATTTTTGACTTCAAATAACCTGCTGGCTTATAAAACATTTAGAATAAAATTCACATTTCAGGCACATCAAGTCACCTCATTTTTTTTGCCCAGCTGATTTGAGCAAATGTTTAAATCTTGCCTTTAAAAATTTCAGGCACCTATTCATAAACAAGAATTATCTGCACAAAGCTCCAGATTTTATTAATCAAAAAAAAAAAAAGGATAAATCATCTGTGTGTGGTTGGCAACAGACTTCAAGAATAGGATGATTAGTTTTTGTCTGTTTACCCTATTTTCCTCATGCCTCTTCCCTATTGGCTGGTTTTAGGAGCATGTGGAAGGTGAGGATTTGCTACCACAGACATAGCAGTTGCATGTTATTCTGAAAAATATGAAAATACAACACAGTTTTTATTCAAGAAAACTAATTCTCTTTCCATCAATAGACTATTTTGTTCCTACTGTATCTTTTGTCTCAGGGCCTTCTTTAAAACAAACAAAAACAAACACAAAAAATATCCAAACCTCTCACTGTTCACTAAATGTATCAAACTTGTTTAACCTTAATGGCTTCTCTCCTCTTCCCCATCCATGACAACCTATCTTTAAAACCTTATAATACAACTCTATAGTAGTTTGGCAAGTGAAATTAATGTGTAAATCCTGAAAAGGTATACAAATGAGTAGCTAGAGGATTGTGGCAACACTGAAACAGAAGCTAATGTTTAACAATTCCATCTCTGCATGTAAACACGGGATGCATGTGCATGAGCAAACCCTTTGTGTTTGCTAATCCTATTCAAAGCCTATAGCAGGCTTGCCCATGCGCACACAGTTCCCTTCCATGAGCCTGGCAATGCTCTCGAGAGTGAAAGTGTAAACAAAAGCTGATTTCAATGTGGTGTCACTGGAGCTGCTTTGTCTCTCTGTAATTCAAACTGCTCTGCAAAAATTATAGAACTCCAGAACAATGTATTTTTAAATATACAGCAAATTGGACAGTGACTTCAATAACTGGTGGTTTGGGTTTTTTTTACTTTCCTCATTTTTTCTCTTAACCTTGTGTCTTCCCCCTGTCTCATACTACCTCTTTTTGCTTCAATTTCTGCTCTTCTTTCAAGTTGCCTTACTGGTTTTTCTCCTTAAAGGAATCAGTGGAAATTTCAAATGTATATTTCAAAAATTTCTTGAGTCCTTTCTTTAGATTTATGGCTTATCTGCTTGTGCAATTTTGAAAGAAAAAATTTCTTTAATTAAATATTAAATACTTGGAACTAATCTAATTGAATGGCCTCAATGTTCACTCATGTATAATCAGTGTGCCTAATTCCTAGCACACACTTCCAATTTTTTTTCCCTACAGCTCAGGATTTAAATTGTTTTCTCATATAAATGTTTACAAGAACGCAGACTGTGGTTAAGGTGTTCTAATTTACATAGGTAACTGGTAGACCACTTGCTTTTTAATTCTTCCAGCGCCCCCATTTATTTATACTGTATACCAGCAAAGCCACTAACTCCCTTTGTGGTGCTGAATCCTCTGCTCATGTTACTTCATAAAACAACCCTGTAACTCAACTCCAGTTTAAAGTTGCTTAAAGATGTTATGTCTACTGTCCAAAATCCATCTAACACAACTTAAAACTAAAGCAAGATTCAGAATTTGTTTCCAAGGTATGGTTATACTGGCAACGTGTGTTGCTTCTTCCTCCCTCCCAACTGACAAGATGTGACTTTAAAATAGCTCAGGAATAATCTTCAGTAGCAAACCTTTGCTGATAGAGCCAGGCTTCTATTGCAGACTTCCTGTCACACCTTTTTGTGTACTGAAAAACCCTTTCATGTACATGAAAACCCCTAGCTTTTTGTTTTCGCTTTTACTCTGCACAAAAGTAGTTATTTCATCATCTCCAGCAGACTTTCACATTCACTACTTCAAAACAATTTCCTAACTGCAGTTTAACGTTTGAAGTACCTTGTAGTCTGGCCTAGTATCTGTTATCCAGATCAGCAGCATCATACACTGAGGAACCTACCAGATCAGATCTCTGATTAACTTTATTTGTCTCTCTTTAAATCACCTACTTGCTGAGCTACTGATATACAAACCCTAGAGCAACTAAGTAAATAATAATGCCCCTGGAACAACTAAGTCAAAACAGCTATGTATCCACTCTAAATGTAATGAGTTTGAACATACAGGCCAAACCACGCAGCTGTGCATACGTATGTTCGTACAGCACAAAGGTATGTCAGCCTCAGCAGTGTAATGATAGCCAAGTGCCAGAGGGTGGCAGTTGAATGTTTGCCTGTCTTAGATTTTTGTGTTTCGTTTTTTTTATCAAGCACCTCCTGTCCCAGGAACATTTTAGGCCAAGTTAAGTGTGAACCTCCACTTCGTCATCTGAACTGTTTAAAAAACATCTACTGTTTTGTACTGCAAAGAATCCTGTTCCCTTACCGTTGTTTATTACAGATGTCTGCACTACGCAGCATCCTGATAGAACGTTTCAGCAAAATTAAGACTTCTTTGAAAGAACAAGGAACAATACAATATTAACTCTTTCAAATAATATGAAAAAAATTATACTCCTCCATTCTAATATACTACAAGGACAGAAAAAACAGGAGCCTGACCAGGGCACAAGATGTGCAGGATCAGTGTGAAAGATTCCCACAACATTATATGTAGCAGTCATAAAGCACATACCTCTGTCTCTCATCTTCACCTGATTTAGTCTGTACTGAAACTGGTCTGGAGAGTGCCTCCTGTTGACCTTTCTTTATCAAAAAGAAAAAAAAAAAGTCATCATTTTTAGGACAATATGATCTGTTAAAGTTTAATTATATCACAGATCACAGTAACTGTAGTCTATTACAGAAAAGAATGGAAACTGTAGTGTATTGTCAAACACAGGACAAGATGGCTAAAAATTAAAATGACACTGCTGTCTCCCAACATTTATTTCTGTTCCAGAACATGTAATTGCCTTTTGCCTGTAAAACTTTTGCCCAATTTAACATCATCTGACATACTGTTAACCCTCCCTCCTTTTTCTCTGAAACATAGGAGTGCCAAATGCACAGCAGGTAGAACAATTCTACAGTTTTCCAAATTGGTCAATAAATCTTAATTTATACAATGTCACTACAACTGCACACTGATGTTTGTACTTTAGAGACACTTCAGTCTGAATGTTCAGATAGCTTCTATGCTGCTAAAGTTACAATTAGCATAATCAGAGCAAAATGCAAAAATTCAGTTGTCCTCTTTGGTGTTCTGGGGGTTTTTGGGTGGTCTTAAACTTAGACTGTTTCTCTTTTGTTGTTAAATGTATATCTGCAATCTGATAGTGCCATGTGGTATATTAAGTGTCCTATCTTCTGTAATATTTAGAGAAAGGGAAAACAGCCCACAAAAACCAAACAAATCTCTGGTTGTTTTTTTTAAAGGAAAGAGACTAGACGCTATTTTGGACATAGTTCATTCCCTTCTTTTCAAATGACAAGCAGTTAGCCTCATCTCATCACAGCTCAAGGGAAGAATACATTTTCACAGGACACATAATTAGTCAACAGGTTTTGGGGTTTTTTTTTATTATTTATCCAATTTGTATATAGAAACATGACTCCACCTGGTACATAGCCACACCAATGTTAAAAGAAAATACTTAGAATAAACTGAGCTCTTTTTTTTTCTGTTTTAAGCAAGTTTCCTCCTTACTACCTATTTTCTATTTATATTGCTTGTCCTTTCCATTTCTTTCAGCTTGAACAATGTAGATCCCATTTCACTAGATGTTACCGAACACTATCCTGTTTTCAAGTACTTTTTTAAAATTTAAGACATAAAATCATTTACAGATACTTTTGTTAAATATAATAAACATTTTTTTGTGTTTTTTTATTTATATGCCTCCACAAATCTATGTCAGCGCCTTCCTACCTGATGAAATTATATAGAACACTATTTTTAATGTGTTTTTAGTAAAAGTTTACAATTTTGGAAAAAAAGCCCAACCAAAACCTTAAGAGCTTAGGTTGCATTTGAAACAAAAAGTACTTTTAGTTTTCATGGTCTAAATTTCATTTGAAACTTGACCTGTGCGCACGTGAATCAAGACTAAATAATGTAACAGTGCATAACCTACTCACCATGAGTTCTTCAGCCTGACGCACCAGCTTCTCTGTTTTTGCTTCTAGTTCTGCATTCAGTCGCCTGAAAGAGTAAGAATACTTGTTGCTGAGTTTTTTGAAAGATTTGAAGGAAATAAATGAAAGCATGATAGCATCTCTTCCTGAACTAAGTGAAATTTTTGTATCTCCTAAAAGGAAAACTAAAATATGTATATTTCAAGGGATTAACAAGATTATGGGTCAACAATTTCCTGGGTTTCTGTCAAATCAACGGTAATAAAACACCTATATTACATGTCAAGGTTTAGACTATAATTCTGAGAGGTAAAGGATGCCCTTGGGTTTGGCCATGTTCTTCATTATATTAGCCATGAAGAACATGGACAAATACTTATTTTACGTCTTTATTAACACAGCCCTTACCATAGGTATACTTCACAGCAGGGGTTCAAGTATTATTACTACATGATCCCATAATTAAAATGTGCTGCTCTTCATATGTACAGGTTAAAATAAGTTTTGTGTTCTTGAATGCTTCACTTTGTAGCTTTCCACACCATGACTCAGTTTGAGACATGGCTTCTTGCACCTCTTCACCATTCACAGAGGCTAACTGGCAGGTAACAAAGCGGTTATTTTAACTGTACTTTCACTGCATTTGTTACAAGCCATAGAGCTTTCGAGGTTTTCTTAACAATCTTAAGAAGTTAGATATTCGTGCTGTAAAAATAATGTGGTTTAAATGCAGAAAAATCTCCTGTGCAGTGCTGTGGGGTTGAGGTGAGGCCTAGGGCAGTGCCCAGCCTGCCCTGAGGCGCCCGTGTCTAAGGGCGGCAGGCAGGCTGTACCGCGCCGGGAGAAAGTTAAACCACTGCTTTTGGTACTCGCATCTCTGCGCTTTGGCAGAACTATCAGAGAGCTATCCGAGAGAGGCTCGGATATTGGGTGTTCACTGAAACTCCATTAGGGCAGCCAGCACCGACCGCGGCAACGCTGAGGTGACGGGCCTGGCCCCTGCCCCGGCCGTCTCCTTACTTGTACTCCTCCTCCTTGGCCAGCAAGTCGCCGCTCACCACGTCGGTCCCTGCGGCGGCGGGTGGCAAGGGGCCGCTGGGCAGTCTCCCCACCTGCAGCGAGAAGGAGTTAGCTTGCGGAGCGGGCAGGTTGCGGCCACCCTTCCCCGCGCCCCTTCCCGCCGCCCCCGCTTGTCTCCCCGTGCCCAAGCCGCCGCCTTACCCCTGACAGGCCCCTGTCTCGCCGGACCCCGCTGCTGCCGCCCGCCATTTTGTTCGCGCGGAGATTGCAGAGTGGCGTCGCCTTTGCCAGGGCAACCGGCCGCTGTCGCGGGGGTGGCGGCTCCGTCTCCGTTCCCTACTCCGCTGTGGGGACGAGGGACGGCCGACGTCGCGGCTTGCTTCCTTCCTCACCGTGTCCTTTTGCCCTGGTCAGGGCTCTTGGCGCTACAGGGTGTGGACAGGGACGGGGCAGCCACGGCCTTGCCGTGGAAGGAAGCTGAACCCCTTTATCCCCCTTTCCCTCACGCAGTTTGGTGCCAGGGTGATGCGGTGCCGGGACCTCTGACTGCTGCTTGAGGGCATGGGGATAGGACCCCTGGCTAGGGAACAGGGATCAGCTCGCTCCTGGGCTACCGTGGGTTGCGATTTAGGAGAACTGATAGGGTCTGAGGTGGCATTACGCTTAGTGTAACAAATACTTTTTATATCCCTTCTGTGCCAGCCTTTGGGCCTCACTACATATTGTCCTGCCACCGTCCCTTCATTTCTGTGTATTGAAGTTCTTTGCTTGCAGCATTACAGCAACTGTCCCACCCTATTTAGTGCCCTTTTGTGCTGCTGTTTCTCTGCATTTTCTGTTCACAATTTTCTGTGATTGTTGGCTGGTGTTAGCCTTGTATTCTGCCATGTTGAATCTCATGTTATTTTTGTCCTTCACCCTCACACTGTTTGATCTTGCTGCATGTGTCCTTCCCAGTCACTCATGAGCCCATTCCCCCTAGCAGCCGTCGCGCTCCCACTCACCTGCTCATTCGCTCTGGTTTCCTTTCCAAACTTTCTGACAAATGCTGCCCCTCCTTGCACCAGCAGCCACGCCATCCTGTGATCATGCAGGTAGCTGGGTATCTGTATAGCAAGAATAATACAGTTCTATATCCTGGCTTACGTGGACTGTATATGGCTTTGATCAAGAGATTTGCACAGGGGAAATTAGAAGGGCTTAGCTGACTGGAAATAGAAGGTCTCTGCGTAGTTGAAGGATTTCTGCAAAAGTATTAGTTGCAAAACAGAAGAAATGCTTGGAGGAGATTAACTTTGAGCACTGAGACACAGTGTAATGGGGTAAACGGAAGTGAAATGAAAGACAGGACAAACGTGATCAGTGGAAGGCAAAAAATAGAAATATCAATATAGAAAATGAAAGCGCTTACCAGTAACATTGATACAAAAACATTAACACAAAGGGGGAAATGAGTGAGCCTATGAAAAGAGTTGTGAGCCTTTTGAAAAAAATTTTCAGCCAAGAACTCAGTCCATTCCATTTTATTATTAATAGTAGAAACCAAACTTCCACAAGGGGAAAGATGGATTTTGTTTATCTCTCATGGAATCTACGATTTATTTCCTAAAGCTTCATAATCAAAGCAAGGTTTTGGAGACCTCTCTAGTGATGTTTAGTGAGTTTCTGGGGGATTTTAAGAGAAACAGAGAAGCTAGAGAAGGGAAACAAGGCTGGCAGGATAAAAGCTACAGGGAGAAGAAACATGCTCTTTCCAAATAGCAAAAAATACATTTTTCAAAATAAAAGTATTATTTATTTTTACAGAACTCAAATATAATTTTAGTAATATTCTTACTATTTTTAAAGCTATAAGATCATTAATATTCTTACTATTTTTTACAGCTATAAGATCATGACGCCTTAAAATGCCAAAAGTATTAGCTAGTGGATCTCTGCTAGCTAGATACCAAGGCAACAAAATCACTGGTTGAGATTAGAGAGATTAAAGCCACTAGTTTTCTAGCCAGCTTTTAGCTAAATCTTAATAAACAAAAGAGGGGTAATTTATTATATCATAGATTATTAAATATGTTAACAAACAGGGCAGTATAAAGTTCTTTTTTGTTTAGGGCTCTGGGAATCTAATAACATACATATATATTAGGATTGCAGATGTGCACAATTTTTCTAAGATCCATGACATGGTTTATTTAATATGATTTATTTTACTGAAATATTGTATCAACTGGATTTAGAATTCAACTACCTGTATTTGAAATAATATGAGGAGATTAGTATGTTTAGATAAATATTTCTTAGTGAACTTTAAGGTATTTCTCCAGAGATGTAGAAAAGAGAATTAAGAGATTGTTATATTCTTGATCCTTTACTCCATTAAGGTGTTATCACTTCAAAGTTGACCTGATGTGACCTTAACAGTTGTGGTTAATTCTTTAATACATAGTTGGTAACTGGGTAGAGAATAGGCTTATATTAGAGACAACAACCAATAGCAAGATACATACAGAGCTAGGAAACTTTATCTCAGTATTTATCTGAAGAAAAAAACAAAGGTATTTGAAAACACAGAATTGGTATGGTATGAAATTTATCCAACACTATTTGTTACCAGATTCCCATTTTCCATTTAATCATTTTTTAAAAGCTGACTCAAACATCATGACTGTAAAATTGAATTTATTTTTTTTATTTTGAAGCAAAGTGTATATGCATCAAATCAGATGGAGAATTAAAACAGTTTGATGTTTGCGATCATAATGAGCTGTACTTAGGACCTATCTAGAATAGTATCTCATCCTGTATTTTCCAAGTGTTTCAGTTTTTCTTTGGGGGTTTGGTTTGGTTTGTTGGGTTTTGGTTTTGTTTTGTTTTGTTTTGTTTTTTGAGTATTATAAGATCCCAGAATTATGTGGCTCTATTGTAGGTTGCAAATTAATTGGTTCATTGCATTAGCATTGTTGCTTTACCAGCAAAGAAGGAGGTAGATCGCAGAACAAGAGAGTTCAATCAGTAGAGCTGGTAGTTTTTTGGGACAGAAAGGTGTGCGTGGCTGGTATGATGTTAGATTAGCTTATTGCAGAAAACTGCTGAGGATCAATATACAGTGTTTACCTTTGATTAGAGCAAGGACATGCATTACTCAGTTGTTATGTATTGCCCCCTTCGTTCTGCAGGCACAAATGTTGTGATCTCCCTTTCCTCCCCCAATAAAAAATAAAAAGTGTGTAAAAAATTAAAAATTAAAAAAAAGCTATTATACTTACACTTCTAGATAAAATGTTTTATTCATAATATCTCCTTATTGGCTTAAGCATTCATTATACAGAATATTCCATGTGTCTCATAAAAGTTGTGTTGTCCAATAGAAATCTAGAATGCTATCAACAGACAACATTGCAGGAAGGGACAGAATTTCACTGTTTATCACATTACTTGTCAGAAACAGGGGAGCAATAGTGTTATATTGCTAAGTTTTCTTCCATAAAAATAACTGCAAATGTATAAGGCCAAAGAGACAACAGCTGATACCCTTACTCAAGTTTTTGGTGGTTGCTTTTTTTTAATGAGGCCTGGGCTAAACAAATAAATAGCATCATATATATGCAAAAAGGCTTACCATTTTAGACCAAGAATCATGTTAAAGGTTATATAGTATGGTATGTTGTAGAGCTAAATTCAATAAAACTTCTGCATATGAGAGAGGCCTGAAGAAAAGCATTATCTCTGTTAATTTCACCTCAAAGATAGAAGGAAGAGTAGAAGGAAAAGCCTCTTACAAGACTGGCTGCTGCCTGCTGTACCCTCCATTCTAGAAAGAGATGCTTCACTGAGTTTCTTCCTTGTAGCTAGTTTATTTGACCAGGACAGTCTGTACTGCTTAGATTACCCTGCTCTGGGTTAAGCGGTCATGGAGAGACTCTTTACTCCACCACTTTTACACTCTCAGGTCTGAGCACTGGTATTTTTCTTAGTCAACACTCATGGGTTTAGGCACAGTCATCCAAAGCAACCCAATCCAGACTCAAAGGAGTTCTGTGTTACCACCAGGTCTCCCTCTGTCACCACAGTGTGCCACACTGCCATATCTCATGGTCCAGAAGACATAAGCTGCCATGCACACCATGCCTCTTATCAGAATGCTCCACGAGCAGAGCATGCAAAGGGAGGCTCATGCAGAACAAAAACCACAGACTGTGCAGGCTGAGCCCAGTCATAAGGAAGTAAAACAGAGACAGGATGACTGCAGTGCTTGACACGAAGGCAAAGACTTTAAAGGTAGTGGGCAGTTGTGTATTTGTTTACTTATTTACTCTAAATATACCAGAGAGTTTGTCCAACTTGCATCTAAAGCATATCTCTCTAACCTACGCAAGTGTAACAGTTACAGCCCTGCTACACTTGAATAGTTTCCCTGCTGCAAATTTCTGCTTTGTTTTTCTAGTTCTGATTTCCTGGAGGGTAGAGAGGAAAGAGCAGAATTTTGGAATGCGTTGTAGGTTTAATACTTTGCAGCTTTTGGAAAACTACGATATTTTTAGCTCTAAATATTCATCTTAGCTTGGACTTGATCTTAAAAGTCTTTTCCAACTTAATGCTATGATTCTATGATTCTACTTTATATGTAAAGATATAATTGTTATTTCATATTCCTGTTGTGTGTAGTGGAAGTAACAGCTAATGTTGTATTGACAAAAAAGCAGACAAACATACTTTTTTTTTTTTTCAGTAATAAGGGGGAAAAAATAAACTCATGTACAGCATTTTCAAATGTTAGTGTAGTGGTAGGATCTAGACAATGTGCAGCTATTAAATCAATAATCCAGACATGGAGGGAATTCCCCAGACAGCTGTTGGATTTTTCCCCCTAATCAGTAGTAATAATCCAGTGGTGTTTGAAATGACATGATTGTATATCAGAACATATTCTTTTAATGGTGTTTTCTTATGTATGGCTCCCTAAAATGTAAAGACAACCGAGTATTATTAATAGGTATGTATTTCTTCTGGAAAAGCTGCTAGCTGTTTGGGTATGTGAAGTTTACAAAAAATCTTTAGACTTTATTGATAAATATCCTAAGACAGTTTACCATAAGTACAGCCTGATATCTTTTGTTTTCTAGCAGAATGACTCTGATGGGTGTTAGTTGCTTGTATCAACTAACACATAAGCAAGTGACCTAATAAGTCTCTTCCATCTCATGTCTCCAGTTTTGCTCTCATATGGATTTCAGTGCAATGGAAATATTTATTCTGTTTCTAGTAGCTGTGTAGACATATTCAATACCTATCTGGACTAGTTAAGTGTGGGGTTGTTTTGTTGCTGGGTTTTTTAAAAAAATATAGCTATAACCAGCATACTTAGGCTATCCAGTTTGCTATTTAAAAATACAAACATCTTTCTTTCTTTGTTCTTCTCTGCTGCACTGTTGGGGCTTACTTATTTCAGTGTCATCCTTCCTAACCTAATCCAAACAATAACCTTGGCTCAACCATTTAAACATATTGAATCCCCAACCAGAGTAGTTTTCCCTAGTAATACTCTGATTACAGCAGCTTTTATGTCTGAACAGGAAAGGACCTTAAACACTAAATCTCATCAGTGCTGTAAAAAATAAGTGGTGAGCATCAGTCACATTTTCTTGAAATACCACAAGTCTTTCTTGAGGCCTAATCCTTTAATCTCTGGATTTTGGGCACTTCTCTTCTGATTACTAGGGATCAAAAGGTTTGGCAAATACTCGTCAGACCACTTTTCAAAGTGGCCACTGTAATATTACCAGGTTGTTATGACAATTGTATACTTTTCCATTGCAGTAGTAGGTGGTGGTTTTTTGAAAAAAAACCAAAACAAAACCCAAAAACAACAACAACCAAAACCCCAAACAAAACCAGCAAAGAAGATAGTTTATCATTTCAACAGTCTGCTACATTGAAAATTAATAAAAAGCACATGTTCCTACAGTACAGTGGTTCAGAGGATTTCAGGACATAGTAATATCAAAGGGAAATATCCTCCACTGATGGTGGAAATTCCTTGTACTGTGTGAGACATGACATTTTCTAATGGAGGGTACCTTTAAAGGGCTGCTGCACCATACACAAATGCTGTTCTCAAAGCTACAAATAATAATTCATTTTACCCAGACTAGAAATACCGTTTCCTAGCTGAAATACTGTCATGTGGGAAGTTACCCAAAGAAAAAAAAAGAGATTTTTGGATAGACCCATAGACCAAAATCAGTCCCTTAGACCCTACTACCAGGTGGTTTTATCAACCATTCATCAGTCTGTTCTGTCCTAAAAGTACATAGGATTTTTTCCTCGAGATTATTTTCTCATCCCATTTCATACAGAGGCTATCTAACCTCAAAGAAATCAGCAATGACTCCTCCACAAGGATCGTTTTACTTATTGCAAACTAGATATAAAATTGGGCAAAATATTTTTTTCCTTTATTTGATCATTTGGACTCATAAAAACCATCAGTTTCCGTGTTAGATCTCTGCCTAAAGAAAACCTCATCATGCTTCAGTTTAATGAGGTAACAGGCTGCTT
This sequence comes from Heliornis fulica, assembly GCA_013399135.1. Classification (NCBI taxonomy): domain Eukaryota; kingdom Metazoa; phylum Chordata; class Aves; order Gruiformes; family Heliornithidae; genus Heliornis; species Heliornis fulica. The sequence goes on from VXBZ01006815.1 coordinate 75,188, forward strand.
TTAAGAAGAAATCACTCACTTTTCAACAGAGAGACATGCTATTGGCAGGGCAGATTTTGATTTTGAAAACAATCTCGTCACCTAGGTGCAGAAAATACTTTGCAAGTACAAAGCTGTCCATGCCATTCCTGTTCTTTCAAGGTCCCTTCCAAATCCTGACATTCTGTGATTCTGTGATCACAGCCTTTGTTACTGGCTCTCATTTCTTGTTCCTGTCCATGCAGTTATCAGTAAGAAGTCCAATTGTGTATTTAGTACCAAAACTCCCAGGAGCCTGAGAAAGCCACATGTTATTCAAATCTTTAAATTAATTTTATTTGCATAGATGCATAAACACTTGTATCCAGTTCCTCTTTACTTGGAAGATTATGGTCTGCTACATAGCATAAAACTCATCTGGAAAAGACTTCCCAGTACTGTAACTCTCATGGGGCTCACTGCATTGTATATTTGAGCATGTACATCAAGGGTGAATGCAGATAAGGTCTTTCAAAATTACTTTGCTGTGTTGACAACACAACAGATCTGGCTGCTTTTACTATCAACTTGCATATTTTTATTAGTTTTTCATTCAGTATAAAGTAAGACATAATGGTTCTAAAATATTCAGTGAATACAGTGTGGCAACACCAAGTAAGTTACTTTTATGTAACAAGTACAAACAAGTTCTAACATTTAAAATGTGTCAATGTTAGTGCTAATGTTAGCCTTAAACTAGAATAACACATGTTTTGGCATTTGCTCATTCTATGTTGCTTAATAAAATAAATACTAATTCATTCTATAGTACCAGTTCAGCCCTTGGATTCCCTGCTGATACCTACTGTCCTTTAGAAAAAGTCTTCCAGTATAATAAAATGGATTGAGAGTCATCATATGTCCCCCTGTGTAAACCACCAGTATGAACACGCTTGACTTGTTAGTGTATTGAACTGCTCTGGAAAATTATTTCAGCTTAGGAGAGGTACAAATTTTCCATAACTGTAGTAAAAGGTGTGTAGCTGGGTCAGCTGGAGGAGAGTGTTAGTTTGTTATCCTCCATAACTGTAGTAAAAGGTGTGTAGCTGGGTCAGCTGGAGGAGAGTGTTAGTTTGTTATCCTCTGCCCATTTTCATAAACAAATGCTAACAGCGATAACTGTTATTGCAGAGCCCACCGAAATTTGCAGGAGTTTTCATTGTTCTGTCACACACAAAAAAAGAGGTGTTACTTTAACAACAGAATGTTTGATAGCTTTAAAAAATACAAGGCCTAATTTTCAGGGATGCTGAGGCCCCACAATTGCCACTGAAGTCAGATCTTGCTGCAGATGCCCCACAGCCCTCTAAGGAGTCCCTCAGATTTGATCAAGATCCAAGTGCAACATCAGGGAATGTCTCTGATGTGAGGATAGCCACCAGGAAAAGCACAGGGGTTTTTGTTTTCTATACATGGACTCACACTGGACTGAGTCTTTTGAAAGGTAGATGCATTGTGTTCATAAACTTTGCCAAGGTATCATCACAGTATTCAGCTTTATTAGTAGTCTGCAAGTTACCTTAAAACAAAGCAGGGCTTCTTGGTGGGAACTGCTTTATGAGAGGGAATGAAAGGTAAGATTTGGATATAACTACTGTAGGACAATCAGGCACCATGATATATCAGTCTGTTGAAGAAACTACCTATGGCTCACTGTAGTGTTTCTTCTCATTCTATATTAAGGCTTTAAAGGTACTTAAATAGAATTAGAACTTGAACTTGTGTCATATCTCCAGAAGGGTGACTTCACTTCCACAAAGCTCACCTGCCTATCATTTCTTAAGCAGGCTGAACTAACAGCTATATTGTAGATTGTCTTACTGCAAACTTCAAGTCCAGAAGGGCACTAAAATCCCCACACAACTGCTACTGTGGAACATGAAAAGCTGCTGTACTCACTGCAAAGCATTATTACTAGAGGAAGTCAGTATCTCCGGTGTGAATTTTAGTCTACTCAGTGACAACAAACATATCAAGATAGTTTTCTCAGGGACTATCTTGTTAAGACTAATGTGTGATGCTGGTCATGTCAAGTTGCTGAAGTAAATTAATCTTTCTCCTTATCTTAAATATTAGAAGATTAATTAGCTCAATTAGAAGAGGAAGAGTTTAATTTTGAAATTGCATTAGGAAGATACTGAATACAACATAATAATTTTAATATTTTCTAATAAACTAACTCTTAGCAGAGGCCTGTAGGTTATTGAGGCAATATCAAGGTCTGAGGTGTTTGCCCACAACATTCCTGTTCTCTTGCTATATAACAGATTTGATGTAGGCCTGAGTAACTCATGTCTGTTCTGTTCCATTCGCTGGTCTGAGGTACAGTAGAATTAGTGCCTGCCCCATGTGCAGAGGAAATTGGGGAAAGAACTTTCTCTGGCTGATACAGGAAATTATTCTAGAGATCACATGAACTAGGAAAAGGAAAACAGATCCCCAGAAAGGGTTGTCAGAGCTCATTTAGGTTTGGTGCATGACCAAAGTCTCCAAAAGGGTCTCCAAAGTCAAACTAGAACAGCAAAGTGAGAGCTGTTGAGAGTCTGGCACATCAGTTGTGAAAGAGCACTGAGCAGAGTTAGTGGAGGTTAGTCCAATAACTGTCTTTCAAATCAAGCACATGAAAAAAACACAGAGAAGAAATCACTTAACCAATAGACAGTGGGAAATTAAGAACTGGAAAGTTTTTCGTCATTTGTTTTTTTGTGAAAGAGGAAAAAAAAGCAGGTAATGGTGGTGAAATTTAAGTTCCTTTTTCCTTTTTTAATCTTTGAAGTCAGTACATCATGAACAGCATCATGCATCCTTTCCCTGTGCTATGCTGGCACTGTGACTAAGTGCTGACCTGCAGTAAACACCTCCACTAAGGCTGTGGTTTATTTTCTGTGTAGCTTTTCCAACTGTGTTGCTATTAACCACTAAGCTGTACATACTGTTATGCTGTGCCACATGTAACTGTGTTTTTCTTTGTGTGGTCAGCTGTCCAATAGGAATTTAAAATAATCTATGTCCTTTCTGGACTATGTTGAACAACCATTCGATAAGTCCTGACTGCTTGTGTATCTGAGTGTTCAGTGTTTTGTAGAGCAGCATTCAGGGTTGTGTCAGTGCAGTTTTACTACCTATGTGACAATGGCAGTTGTTGATCTGAGAGGGCTACTGTGAAGAAAGCACTACTTGTGTAAAACTGAATTTATTTTTTTTCCCAAGTTGCATAATATTTTTGTAGATCTCATCTGAAAATTTCAGATTTGTTGGATATTTTTTTTAATGTTGGAACTCTGATCAGAAAAGTGGTTAAGCTCATATATAGTGCTAAACATGTGAGCTGTTATCCAACTATTTTGTTAAACTAGATTTCTAAATTTGTTTCATCTCCTTTTGAATGGAATTGATCTGTCTTCAGAAACACTGCCCATGCTAATCAAAACATACTTATTTTTCATATATCTTTATGAAGACATGCTAGTTGGTTAGTATTGGCCTTTAAAATTTGGTTTCTCCTGGCAGAGGTAATAGTTCAAATTGTGTTTGGGCTACAGTAGAACAAATTTCACAATAAATATATTAGAGATCGGAGAAGCATATTTAGCATTCCTACAAGTAATACGAAGCACCCTGTTTTATTGTTTGGTCTATGGTTACACTGTACTGTTTGAGATTCATAAGATTTTTTTCTTTTGCTGTAAATCTTTTCCTAATGTTTCAGTCTGCCAAAGTACTTCTCCTTTAAATTAGTAATGTGGTATGATACCATATTGCCTCTTTCTATATTCTTTTAGAATTTACATTAAAAAAAATAAAATTAAAAGTTCTTATCAATCCTTTCCAACTTTACTGCTTCTCTTGCCTTACCTATTTTTCAAGTCTTTCTATTTTGCATATTATTTTTATAATGCAGAGACCACCTTTGGGACTGATGCTATGTGGTCTGGAGTATTTGAAGTATTGCATTTACACTGGGTAGATCTGAGCTCACTAACTCACCCTTCCACTTGTGCTGTGGTATTTGTGTGGAGCTGGCTTTAATCTTTTAAAATATCTTATTGTTATCACCTCTGGCTCAGCTTTATGAGAGCACTAGTGTGCAGACATTTCATGCAACAACCAAGCTTTGGCATTCTAGGTCAACTAGTTTTCAACCATTCATCACAAAACCAGACAAAATAGTGGCAGAAATGGAAAGAATTTACTCCTTTGGTTGAGGGAGGAAAAACTGAAGAATGGATCCAGCATTTCATTATCTCAAACACTAGAGAGTGCTGATACTGTGAATCTGTTAGCACATGCGTAGTTTAAGAATAACGGCTATCATGCCTAAATTTCCAGGGCACCTATTCATGATAGTCCTTCCTTCTCAGTAAAGAAGCAAGGTTTTGGTGCCTTTTCTGCTTATGTTTTCAGCTGAAAACCTTGTATCTTAAAATGTCTATGCAGCTGAACTCTCTGGCTAAAGCCAATTCTTTTGTTTGTACTTTGACCAAAGGATTACATTGACAGTTTCCCAGTATCCAAAATTGTATTTGATCTGTTTACAGAGTTACATGTGTTATTTGAATGAGAAAGAAGGAAATTAAAGTGGCCATGCCTGCATCAGCTGGTGGCTGTTCACAGGAAGCAGTCATTACTGTCTAGCCCTTCTTCCTTGGGACAGCCCTGCCGACTGTATCAGGAACCATGGAGCTGTGTGGTGCATGGATGTGAAGCATTGCCACCCAAAATATCAAAAATGCATCAGAGACCAATTAAAGTTAATATATATGAGTAGAATAATAGGAATTAGAATAAATACCACATGAGCATAACTGAAGCTGATTTCACTTGCAGTTGTCAAAATGAGCTAAACTGGTAACTGAAGGACTGTGGACTTGCAATCAGTAGCTGTGCACTTCCAGGGAAGGAGAGACTCGGACATGTCACACTCTGCAGTATCCCCTCTTTCAAATTCCCTCAGCTTGTACAGTACCAGGCATTTTTCCTCTTTGATTTTTTTTGGTCACAGCTCACACATCTGTGAATCATTCAAGGGGAAAGTTTGAGGGATGCTCTGTGTCAGGTCAATACAGGTTCATTCACTTTATGTCCTTAGAAAGCCAGAAACACTGGCGTGTAAACAAAGGGGGAGGGGAAGGGAAGGTTTAACAAGACAACCAGGGTTAATCTTTTCTTTCTGTGTTGCATACAATTTGGTTTTCTGATTACACACTAAAGTGCAGTAATATTGTCTTTAATTCAGTTATACAAACTCAGCAGCCAACTAATATTCCTGCACTGTGTATTGTGAAGGATGCACAGAGAAAACCTTTGTTATTCTTCTGGTGCTAAGGGGCCTTTTCAAGTTAAACCATGCTCTTCTACACAGCAACAGCAAAGTAAATGACAGCATTAATTCAATCCACGATGCTTGATAAATTGAGAGGGGTTGTTTACCTAGTGTATGAAAAGTCTCTTGGGAATGGGTTTTATTGCGATCTGCATAGTCATCCATCTTCTTATACTGTCTGCACTCATGTCTGTGAGTAAAACATATACAGTAATTTAGCATTCAGATAATCCCACAGCTATAATCCAGACAGATTTAGCTCAAATTTCTCTGGGATTTCTATTATCTAGATTTAGCAGTGTGGTGTTGACTGGATATTTTAAATTGCTGCAAGTGCTTTTTTCTGCAATAAACAACATATTTTGATGCTCTCATAATTGAAGCTGTGGATTCTCCCTGGCACTAACCACATGTAAAAATGTATCTTTGTGAGGACAGTGATTGCACAGCTGGAGCACAATTTTAATGGATTCCATCTATTTGACTACATACCACATACGATGTTTATATGAAAATCAGTGTAGCATATATGAAAGTACTAATGAGGGTCATCTGAAGAACGTTCATCTCCACGTCATCTAGTTGAAAATGAACTCAACTGCTTTGATTTTAATAATATTTTACTACTGTGTATTAGACAATAAAATAATATAGAGCCTGGCAGTCTTGCAGCACTTTTCATAAGTAGATCAGAGCTTCTATTGTTTCCAATTTCCTAAAACAGAACTTCTAGTCTTCCTCAGCAGTTTTGAAGAAAAAAGGGAGTGCAGGGGGAGGGAGCACATCATTATCCACATGAAATGAGATGATACTAAGTCCAAGTGCACTGGGTACCTTTCACAGCAGACCACTTCTTGTCATATGTTCCTCTGATTAATTACAAATACACTCAAGGCAGCAAAGCAGACAGTGAAGAGAGCATCCAAATATTCTTGCACCAAAAATGCCAAACCCCCCCCACTTGCTAGCACTGATGGAACTGCAGGAGTAAGAATGCCTATGTGTGAGGGTTTTAGGAGGGAAGTCTACTATGGGGAAAATTATAATGCTGCTTCTTTTGCCTCAGTAGTTTGAGTGTCTGAATTGAGGCAAACTGCAGAGCAGGGCAGTGCATGCACTGTGCTCTGCTTAGTAATTGTGTTGCAAATGTGTGAAGTACATTATTCACCTCCAGGCCAGATCTTCTGGGAAGAGGTTTCTGCACACTTGGCAATAATTTGATGCTAAGATTATGTCATCCTTAAGCGTCTGAGAAATTCAAAATAAGCAAACCACTTAGAAATGTTTGGAAAACAAACTCTTTGGAACTATTTGTGGGGTTTGGGTGCCTTGTGTCATATTTTTGCTCTCTGGAGGATTCAGATGCCAGTTCACTAGGCGAAGTTAGGTGTGCTGCTCCTGGACATCCGCCCCGCATCATGCTGTGTTCCAGATACCTTATCTGACTGCAGTATCGCCAGTCCCAGTAACTGTAAGTCTTGGAGCGAAATTTTCTATGTGGAGAGAGAGGAGCTTTCTAATTTAATCAGTTGTGATAAAGCTGTTTCAAGTATTTGCTTAGTCCCCAAACTGAAGGTTTGCCAGAATGAGGAAAAAAACCCCACAAACCAAAGAGCATGAACAAGAGATACTGTTATAGCTAACACACTTCTGGGTAGAAACTTTCTGAAAGAAATATGCTGCATCTATGTGGCAGTACTTTTGCTTTCATCCTCACTCGGTGTTACTCTTTGCAATACTATAGCAGTTGGGTTTCAGAAATAGCAGCATTTACGTACTTGAAACAAAAAAGAAACAGAGCATTCATCTCTGAAAGGAAACATCGCCTCACTCCTATGCCCAGGCTAAAGCAGCAGGCCTGCTCCTACTGCACTGGAAGCCCCCAATTCAGGTGTGAGAAATCATATTTATGCTGAAATATCCATTGGTGTCCAGGTTGGATCCCCAGTAATTCAGAACTATGAAGCTGTAATGGCAATGAGATGGAAAAGCAATCCAAGAGCTCTTAAACTGTTCTTTCCTCCAGACAGTGCCTGGGGCAGCAACTGTTGTCATTGGGAGTTTTCAAGCCCAAATTCTCTTCTTTCTAGAAAAGATTTCCCTAAAAAGTGGTATCAAAAAACCACAGATGAGCAGAATACTTTAAAATAGACCTGACATAACTGTCTTAGCTGCATCTTTATTTGAACAGAAGTGTAGATCAATCTGAGATTTTAGTCAGCATATGAGAAATTTGCAAATGTACCCACAGGTCTTCTAATTTCTGTACATAGCTGTTCCACTCACTAGTTGGAGTCAATTTGCTTTTCTTTTTCTTTTTTTTTTTTGCCTTTGGGGTGTATTTTTGTATCCTGTTATATCCAAACCTCTCATTCAGCAATTATTTTGAATCATGCTGAGGACATTTTTCTTCACTCTTTTTGGATTTTCACTTGCTGAAGTGAAATGCATCTCAAAATATCATCTTTGGAAGTTAGTAGATCCAGAGCTGGATGATGCATACTGGGTTTAGTTGAAGTATCAAACCAGCAAAGAAAAACCAAGAAACAAAAAAGCACCATGTAAATATTGACAGATTTTTAATGACTAGGCTATAATTATTCTTTGTTAATTTGACTATGCTTTCAGAAAGGAAGGCAGAAAATTTGAAAAGCATAGTAGTATTTTTTTACAAAAGGCAACCATGTGATTGTAAAAATTTTCTATTCAGGAGATCCTTCAAAATTAAAACAAATCAGAACCCCCAAAAATATAGTGAAGCAAGTCTGGTATGATTAGAAGTGTGTTCTGTGTCTGCATTTGTAATTTGAGATTAAACAGGCTTTGGATGACGTTCAAACCATAAACTTTTCTAACCACCTACTAGGCGTTTATGTAGTATATTGTTTCCTTTCTGACGGTGAGATTACTAGTAATGAAGTTCTGTATCTCTGCCATGATGGTGTCTGTCCTCTAACATGGTTGTGCAACTGTATCATCTGCTATAAGCTGCACAAGTATAATGAGGGCAGAATCTTGGCCTGTGGCACTTAGATAATCATTCTGTGTGCCATTAGTAGAGCTGATACATTTCTGCCCCACTCCCTACCTCAGTGCTGGAGCAATACAGCAACTCAAACTAGTCAATTGCTGTGATTCTGAAAACAGATTTTCTGTGCAAGAAGCTGCCATCTGCACAATCATCCTTTTCCTCTTCCAGCAGCAAACAGCCAGAAGGTGCTGAACCCCCTCTCTGGATTCAGAGGGAAGAATCTCAGATATGGCTTTAGTACTTGTGCTCTGCTGCTTTTTTAACCCATTGAGGTATTTTCTAAAGATGCTCTTATTTCCATGTGCTTGGCTGGTGTTATGGTGACCATGAGTGCATGTATCAAGTTACTGGTATAGGAGTAGCCCTGCCAGGAAGTCAGAGGGCATGTTCAGTGCAAACTGTTTTTAGAAGCCTAAACAGGCATCTCTCTAAGTTGGGTGACTGCTACATTAATAAAAGGACTAAACATTACTTCTCCTACCTCCTGAATGTGGACAGAACATAGCCTATGTCTGAGAAAAGGCTTACTCCTGTCCCAATGTCACAGTTAGAGCGTTGTGTAAATAGCAGTATTCTTAAACCAGGGTTAGACAGTTGGATTTTTGAGCTCAATATCTGCTAGAATCCAGAGGGAAGACTTCTTAAAACAGAAAGGGGAGAAAGTAAGAAAAAAAAGTGCAGACAAACACACAATCCACTCCAACATTGGCAACTTTAATGAGCAAAATGTTGTCAACTCATTCTAGGTGTTAAAGTAAAAATGAAGAGCAGAGGGAAAGCTGCCCCTATGTTGAAATAGATCTGTTCATTGCTTCTTGAGGGAAAGAAAATTATCTGCCTCACGAAAACCAAGTTAGGAAGATGATCTACTGATTTATTTGTTTTACTCTTCTGATGGTGGTATAAAACATCCATCTGCAAAGTGCACTTGTTTGTAAACTAAGCTGCTCCACTAGAGGTTTTTCAGGTTAAAACTGCTGAAAAACTCTGAGCTGTCCCAAACAGTAAAGTCCGGGATTTAATCAATTATAATCCCCACACTTTACTCCTATTTCCAGATGATACCCATTGTAAAATGGCAGGTTATATATAAATTTTCATAACTTCACACATTTAAATACAATGTGTATTAAAGAGCTACTTAAATACATCAGTCACCTCTTAGGTTCATTTAAAGTTAGCAGAAGACATGAAATGCTCTCTCATACTCAAATTTATTCCTTCGTCTGTTTTTCTTTTGAATTGTTAAGAGAAATGTTAGAAGCCTGACAGTATGGGAATGGCTGTTTCTTGACTGTATGCGATGTTGATTTGTAAGAGTAGTGATACTGTAACTGTTGAACTAGTGAAAACATTGATAAAGTATCTTGATAAAGGATGTCATTCTTCTCCAGCCTAAACCGATTTGCTCTGCGTTTTTTGCTAGGTTGACAGTGCAACCCAAAGATGTTGAGTAAGACCACAAAGATCCCTGTGGGTATTGGAAAGACTTTAACCACCACTGCTGACTCTCTCACTGCTACAGTCATCTGACATTGGAACCACTTCCCAGCCTTTCCCTCCCACCCCTGTTCACATGTTATTATCTGCCCATGGACTGGGTTCCCTCAATAGCTCTTTGGCTTCATCCCCATCTCAGTGTGATACCTTTCCTGAGTGCCTCATTATGGCTCTGAGCTAAATCCAGTGCCTAGATAGGATGAGTATAAGATATCAGCCAGATGGATTATAACAACACTTTCTTTTCAATGTTCTTGGCTTCAACACCACAGAAGACTGCTTCAACCTAACTGAACAAAATCCCGTCCTTCAGGCAGCTGAGACAGTTGCCTTACTTTAGGATGCAAAGTAATTATCTTGTATGTTCTGTGTAACATGTGGAACATTTTCCACTCAGAGCTTCTGTTTTCCACCTGAAATCTGACTGTGCTGCTGACTTCAGGACCACACAGAATGAACTTCCTTACAGAAGCAGATGAAAGCATTAAAAATCTGGACCTAGGTATAGTATCATAAATAAACAGTCTTTCATTTCTTATATTTCACCCTCTGAAGAAAAAATAATGTCCATGTTCCACTGAGCTCTATGCTGGTGAGGAAAACTTCTTGTGAAGTTTATAAATCTATTCAGCACTAATAGGTAGTTTGACTTTTTTTCTCCCAACTTGATTTAGATTATAAATGAATGAGATTTACCACCAGCCCTCACTGAGTAATTCTGCAATCACATATTCATGCTGAGGAAGACCTTTCAGTGGGATTCTTTGCAGGATACAACTTTGCCAGCTATTGGAATTGGGATTGTGTTAGTATGTTAGTACACATACTAACATTTTCCTGCTACTTATCACACGCAGCACAAATCTGCCTGGCATCTTCATTAACTATTTCGAGTGTAGCAGGTAAAAATAGTATTTTTAGAATTATTATTGGAAGAATTTATGACCTGTTATGAAGTAAAAGAAATTTTGATATATGAGCAGTATTGAGAGGAACTGCCAGTGTGAAAACTCAAACTGGATCTGTATGCATAATATTCAGGAAGCAGGAGGAGTAAGATGTGAAAAAGAATTGCTCAAAAATCAATATCCTTGGGAGCTCTCTAGATGACTTTCCCTGTTTGTTTTTTTTTTTTCTGATGTTCTGAAATAAAAAGTGCCTCTTTCCCTTTCTTGAGTCTTTTTATATGTCACAGACCACACATGCAAAGCCACATGTGTAACAGCTTACACTTGTTCAGCAAAGGATGTGGAGTAGAATCAGATACAAACCAAAAGTTCCAGTCCATGCTGGTGATTACAACTGCAAATCTCAGTGCAAAATAATGTTTAACATTGAAACAAAGGTATTCCTAAAACCGTTTCTGTTGCTAAAGGCTTGATTTCTCTTTCCACATTATAGTGGGATGAATATCAGATGCATTGCCTTCACACACAGCTTAACTGACATCATGAACAGTTTTCATAATGAAGTCCATAGCCTGCACAAGATTTGTATTCCAAGCGTATGCATAGACCCTGTTGTTCCAGATTGCACTTCTTTCCTGCAGCATGCACTGACAAGCTCTGCAGTATGTTTATTACAATACAACACTGCGAGCCAACTAATGTTTATTACTGGCTGTGCATTAGGTCAGTCTGGAGTATCACCACAACAAGGTACGTGTTAGATAGATTGTGCCTGAGGGGCACTAACCCTCACAGATCAGCTTAGTGGGGACAAGAACCTGCAACTTAATAAGGGGTTACTGAGTTCCCACCTCAGCCTCAGGGGAGTGCAGGTAGAGCGACAAGTCCTGTCCTTCTATTACCCAAGCACAACCACTCTTGATTTGTACCTGGCCTTTTTCCAGGGCTCTGAGATGGAGGAAATGCTTCTCGTGTCCTGCCTCACTCCATACAGCCACACTAAGGCCAACCACAATTTACTGGGATATATATTATACTGACTAATTAACTTTATGTAGCATCATACATACATGTGTTTTATACCTAAAGTATGTGCATAGAGCAAAGATGCATCCATAAATACATGTACCAGTGTGGTAGGTTTGCAATGTGGCTTCTTTAAGAAGCAACTAGAAGTTTCTTAAGGGTGCAACATAGTAAATCCCAGCTGGGCTCCCAAGGCCAAACTCCCAAACCCTGTTACTGAAAGGCCCTCTGGACCAGTCAGCACCAGTCACAGGCCTCTGGGAATCACATTTTAGAGAGAGCAAAAACACAAACAGGTGCATTTTGCCACTGGAGAAGAGAGTGAGAAGATGTAAGAAACTTTGCAGACACCAAGGTCAGTGAAGGGTGGAGGAGGAGGTGCTGAGAGAAGATTCCCTGTGGCGAATACAATGGTGAAGCGGGTGTCCCCCCACAGCCCGTGGAGGACAAAGAGACCCAACTTGTAGCCCGTGGAGAGGTACCCGGGTCAGGCAGGAGCCCATCATGGAGCAGGTGGAGGAATATGGAAGAATCTGTGACCTACATTGGAGCAAGCCCCTGGCAGTACCTGCAGCCCCCAGAGAGAGATAAGAGGCAGAGAGAGAGACAGAGGCCCACACTGGAGCAGGTTTGCTGAGAGGGGCTTGTGACTCTGGGGGACCAGGCTGGAGCAGCCTGGTGTGTCATGTTCCCCCCCCTCAAATGACTGAGACAATTTATGAGTTTATAGAAGTGACCAACACTGGGGCAGTTGGTGAAGAGCTGAGGCCCTATGGGAGAGGACTTATGTGGAGAAGGTCATGGAGGACTGTCTCCATAGGTGGGACTCCAGGCTGGCGCAGGGAGAGAGTGTGAGAAATGCACCCTACCAAGAAGAACAACCCATGAGGAACTGACCGAAGACTGAAGCTTCCATTCCCTATTTCCCTCCCTTTCCCCCTGTGCCATCCTGGGGAGGAGAAAATCATGAATAAAGTGAAATCTGAAAAGAAGGATGGGGAGGGTTTGGTATTTTAAGAGCTGTTTGTGCTTCTCGTTTTCCGACTTTGGTTTCTCTGCATGTGTAGTGTAGTATAGTGCAATAAATTCTTCTGTGTTGACTCTGTTTTGCACATTACACTAATTGCAGAATGATCTCTCCCTGCCCTTATCTCAACTCCTCAGCCTCTCAATAGATATTTTCTCTCCTGTCCAGCTAAAAGGGGAGTGATAAAGCAACTTTGGTGGTAGTCTGGCCTCCAGCCAGGGTGAAACCACCACAACTAGACTGCTCCATACATGGAAGACAGATGGTATTTATTCTATATTAATTAATCATTGCATGCAGAATTTCATCCCTCTTTAATAGCTTGAAATCCCTTTTTAGGATCAAAATGTGCACTTGCAGATTCCTTTTGCTTTGACAGCTGACCACTGTATTTTATCTCCATTCGACACAGGTGGCCTCAGTTTGTACTAGCTTGTGTATCCTCAATCTAAATGTCATTATTGTAATTCTACTTTCTATTTAAATCAAGTTAATCAATTGACTTAGTCAATTTAAAGTTGGAAAGCAAACAGTGGTGCTGGACCTCCTGAAATTTGGATATTTAACAGGTCAAGTTTGATAGGATTAGGTCTGCAGGTGTTTGCTACATTGGCCATCACTTTTTATAGTTTGGTTTTTTTAGTCACTTGTTTCAGAATAACATTGTACGTAAGGATGAAATGTGGCCCCTGCTGAGATTTTACTGTTCAGAATAACTTGCTCAGAAGTACTGCTTGAGACACACGGTCTTTGCCATTGTATTATACTGGAATATTTCTGCCTTACAACTACAGCCACACATAGATGTGGCTAAAAACAAAAATGGTACTAGCTTGGCTATTCAAACTCCATTGCTTTAAGGGACAATCTGAAGGAAACTAGGCTAAAAACTTGACCTATTTTAAAAGGCATGGCAATCTGTTCTTTTAAAAAATCATTCACACTTCATTGAGTCTTTCTCCATACCATGAAAAATATTGTACAGTGGCAAGATTCAGAATTCTGTCTGTGCACAGCTTCTCAAACAAATATTGCAAGCTGAAGTCTCCAGTTTGACAATTTTTCTCCATCACTAATCTTGAGAAAGAAAAAATCTCAAAAATTTGCTAATGCATAAATTGAACTAAATAGATGCAGTTAACTAAAACTGCTACATCACTGCACTTTCTCCCTATCCTTAGCTGCAATGGACTTGTTTGGCAACCAGAGTGTCTTAGGAACCACAAAGGACTTGCTTCCAGGAATTTTCATGTTTTGAATTTGAAAAACAAGGAACAGCCATATTTCTCAGTTATTTTGTTGTTTGAAATCTGTCTGTGAAACTTTATTTACTTTGTGTTGGGCTCCCGCCAGAGGAGGCCTGGTTTTAGCAGATGGTGGTGGAGTGGTGGCCAGAAGTTTCCTGCTGCGTCCTGACAAGGCACCGAAAGCACTGCTCCCAGATACAGGTCGTGCTGCCACCAGCAGCCACCAAAGCTGGAAGTGTAGTGACTGCTGGCAGAAAGGTTGTGAAGAGTCCGTGAAGCAGCCCTTGGGGAAAGAGCCCTCATGGACAAGAGGGTCCTGATGTGGTGTTCAGAGGTGGTGGAGCTGCTGGCCAGAAGACGAGCATGGGGAGGGGCTGGAGTGTTGACCAAGAAGAACTGAAGTGTTAAAACCAGATGGACTTAAACCAGTAGCGATGAGATGTGATCTCTTCCATCTTTGACAGGACACCCCACTGTTTTATTGGGGATAGAAAGCCGAAAGAAGACAGGCAAAATTGCATCATACTATTGTGTGGATTTACATGTTTGTTCTAAAAGCACAATGTGAAGGTACTGTTTTCCTTTCCCCCATCTCTGGGGGGGCCAACTTCTCCAAGAACAAAAAACTTTACATGTCCTCAAGGCTGGTGTTTGATCTTTCAAGACACTGCCTGTTCATAAGGTAGGGAATCAAACGGCTATGCCATAATTGCAAGCACTTGTGTATCACTGGATCACTACCTTGCCAGTATGCATACAGAAGAAAATGCAAACAATTTCTCAGGAGGCCATAGGACTAGGAAATTCTCCAGCATTCCTCCTGGCAGCAGGAAGATTAATGATATCCGTAGTTTATTTGGGGATCCGGAGCTTGGAGGAATGTAGTTGAAATTCATGGTTCCTGTGCCACATAGCTCTGTGTGGATTTGGTGCTTTCCCATCCTTGCTATCAGATACCTGAAGCCACTGTAATACTGCGTGAGCCTTTCCTGGGTCATGATTTTGTGCAGGTGGCAAGGATCCTGCAAATTGCAGCTGTCCTCTACTTGCACTGAAGCCATTCTGCAGATAGGCAATGTTTAGTTTTGAGTGCTTGTGCAAACCTTTCCAGTTTACTACTGGATCTCAAAAGGAAACAAAAATCAATGAGAGACTGAAATGTTGATTGCTTTGTTACATGAAAAGTGTATATTTCTCCTTGGCTTTGATTCTGTTAGAATCTCCTTAAAACTGAGCCTCTGGGTCAGCACCAGAGACAACTGACAAGATCGGGCATCTGCGTCTGTCTGACTGAAAGTATTTTTCTCCTAACTTCTACCAGCAGGAGCATCAAATATTTAACATCACTAAAAATAGAAAGATGTCTTTGTTTAAAACCCCATTCAAGTCAAGGCTCAAACTTTGGTACTTCTTTTAGTGGCAGTCCTTCCTTCTTACTCATCAGCCTTGTACAGGACAGTCTGAATTGCCACTTTCATGACTCTCTGACACCTTCTAAGTAGTTTTCTTAAGCTGTGGTAGTTGGTGCTTTTTCTTACTTATTGATTTCTTACATCTTGAAGACAAGCATGCAGCATATATGAACACCATACTCATAACTTTATCAAGCTCAGTAGCTGACCCCATTTGACATTACATTGAGACAAAAATTTATCATACTGTACAAGGAGGTAGGCTACAGAAATTAAAAGTTTCATACTATCTCTATCATCAAAAAACCTGAATGAACCTTGGGAATTTAATCTCCTTATCATGACTTACATAAAGCAAATAGTTTGTGTATTACCCCAGGAAAATGCTGTATTCCTCATCTGACCAACCATGGCAAGCTACAGCCAGACTTGCATGAGCCTGTGCCATTGCTGTCTCACACCTGATGATCATCCACATCTGTACAGAGTAAGGGCCACATACCTACTTCATAAACACCTTAAACTGTCTTGTGGAGATATAAATGACTAAATGGATGACAAAGTGAAGGAGCTGTAGTTGCCAAGAAAACTGTTTCCATTGCTAGTCAGAGCAGTAGCTACTGCTCTCAATTTGCTCAGGATCACAAGGCCTACCTCTGACTTTCCTAGTGTGATTTCTTCCCCTAGCATTTCCTGATATTTGCCAGGTTGTGATAGTGCCCACTACACAACACTCACACCTACTCTAAACAGACTGCAAGACCCAGAGACCCAGTAAGGTTTGGCAAACTTCTGGCCAAGCAGGCTTCCACTATAGTTAGAACAGTCCCCTTCTCACAGCCAGGTTTGAACACAGCCTGCTTTCTCCTGTCAGCATGATATGAGTTTGAGGGTTTCCTAGGTAAGCTGGATTTTTTTTTTAATAATTGAAACCATAAAAGCTGAAGCATTAATTAAAATTGGAGAGGTGAATTACTAGTTATTGTGCTTTCATTTTACAGGTGCTACACATGATCTGAGATAACAAAACAAAGAGAACCAGAGGGAGATGACTTGGGCATAGTTCAGGATATGTGGAGACAAACATCCCTAAGGAAGGAGAGTTGTAAAAACGCATCAAAATGGAGTTCACTGAACCAGCATTTAAAGCTTTTGGGAAATGTCTTTTTTTAGCAAGCCTTTAAAGTCAGTTATTCTCACAGAATATGTTTTATATTTGTCTTGAGGATAAAGGTAGAGAGATTTCATTATTTATCTGCCTAATACCCCAGCTTAGTCCCTGAGCATGCAGGTCTCTGGCCCTGTGTTAGACAAGAGGCAGCAGATTCCACTCCATTGACAGAAGAATGGGAAAAGTGCCTTCTCCTCAGTCCTGGTTGCTAGCTGGAGATAGGGAAGCGAGACATTCCTCCTTGAAAGCATGAGATGTTATATTCCCCAACTGTCAGAGACAATTCATAACAGGGAAGAAAAACACAAAACAAAGCCTCACTAAAGTACAAAAGAGAGAATCCTGGAAAATGGGTTAGACAATATTTAAGCACAACTTTTCCCCACAGAGAGGACTTGTGTTAGATCCTAAGCTTCAAAAATGGAGGAAAAATAAACACAGCTTTTGGAATTAACCTGGCAAAATGAAGTTAGCTCCCACCTGTCACAGGACCACACAGCTGTCTTCATGCAGGCAACCAGCTCGCTCTTTCCTCCAGAATGGGTCTTTCATTCTCTTTTGAAGATCATCCTCTTATGAACATATCTGTCTGGTGCTGCCAGCCTTTAATGTTTTTGAGTTAGAAAAGACAGGAATTTTAGCACTAATACAGCAACATGAGCAAATTGTGTCTGCAGAAAGGGAGGATGGGGAGCCCCTGGCTTCTCTGCCCTGATATCAGCTGCTGTGCTCTTCAATAAAAGTAGATATTTAGAAAATGGGAATGAACAATGTCCATCCTAGTCCTATGCATGTTGGTCAGGCTTCAGACATGTTTAAACTTTCACACATACTATAGTTTATAGTAACTGGATTTAAAATTAAATCCTCTGTAGTACTTTTTGTGTGTTTGTTATACAGTGCTGACCAGGAACTCAATCTCCATGTCAAATAGAGGTATTCACAGCCACGAGGTAAAAGAACTCCAGCAGATGGTTGTAGTGGTCCTTGGTGGATATTCCCTGGAGGTCTCCAGTCAGTCCGTCTGAGTTCAGGTTTGTCTGTAAGCTGTTAAATATTTCCCTTCAGTGTCTTCAAGTTAATTCTGTCAGCACAAACTCTTTGTTTACAGAAGTATTCTGGAGCTATTTGTTCTTTGTTTTATTTGTATATAATCATGCAAACTGCATATCGGATGCTGCCATTTTACCCATTTTTCACAGGTGCAGAGCCTATACAAAACACAAGGCAAGTTCACCTGCTGTGTAGCAATCAGCTAAAATGCCCTCTGTGGGCCTACCTACTACACAAAGGGAAAAGTCCTTCATTTGGTGTTAAAACAGGCAAGGATCAAACCCACACCAAATAGTGTGCTCAGCTGCACTCAGGGAACATGAGAGGGAATTACTCCATTGAGGGAAAAGGCTTGTGGAGAGCAGTGCATGGGCCTCCCTGCTCTAGCTGCACACAAGACAGCCCCATTTCTGTTAAGTATCATGCTGGGAAACAATGTTAAGTTTGCCTTTACTGCTAGGTGTGAGGAGGAAGGCTCTGCTTTACATGGGACCCTGACCTCATTTCAGGCCTCTCCGCAGTCTTGCTTTAGGCCTACTACTCAAATGCAGCAATAGAAACTGTCTTATAGTTGAAAGGCTTCACACCAAAAAAATCCCAAGGGAAAAAAAGTTTTGTTTTCTTTTTTTTAAGTGAATTGATGGTGAGTTATGGTAGTACAGATATAGCTATTGAGGCCTACTGACCACTTCCACCACAAAAACACAACCTGGTAATCTAGCCCACTTAGTTAATCTGTCACATTCTGCCCTAAAACACCTTGTGTGATTACAGGGTGTCCTGAGGTGTCAGGCTCTGCCTGGCGTGGCAGATTTTGCAGAAGAGATGTGATTAATTAATTTTTTTGGTCACATGTTGCCCATACAGTTGTAAATAACTGTGGTTAAAATTTGACATGCCTGGGAACTAAATTCACAAGGAACTAAGTACTGAATTTGGATTCCAGCTGCTGGTTTGCACTGAAAGCAACACTGAAATGATGTGTATTTTTCCAATTTATTGTAATGGTCTACAGTCCTGCAAACATGATGCACATCTGTTGAACTGTATTGTGATGTGTAGGTCCATTGGTTTCAATCTCGGACTGATAGATACACATTGGCCAGAATGTTTTTACATCAGGGATCGCCATGGGGTTAGGCTCTGGCCAGGCAGATGTCACAGAGTCCAACAAAAGATCTCAACAGAGGGAACTCTGACTGTGTTGATAAAATTGGTATCAAGTGGAAATTGTGACAAAACTAGAAATTATCTCCAAGAAGATCCACCTTTGTCTTCCTATGCCTGTTGACATGTATTGATGGCAGTTTTCCTGCAAAAAGCATTGTGGCTAGGGATTGTCAATCGATTACTTTTCTGTTTACTTCTGATTACAACTTTTACTTGTATTTTATCATCTATTTTTGGATGCCCTTCAAAAATGTCTAATTAAAGTTTAAAAATTGCTTTTAAGTGGCAGAAACAAGACAGCTTGATTTTGTTGTTCTGAGTAGAGGTTTTAGAAGAAGAAAATCACCATCATTGTCATAGATGTAAATACTCTAGTTTTGGGCCAGTGGAAACTAAGATGAAGATTTATTTTTGAAAAGTCTTACTTTGGTGGCATAATTTACAAATACCTATCTCCTAAATTTAGTCATGCAATGTCTCTATGTGTGTATTCACATTATTTAGGCCCACATTTTCTGTGATCAGTATAGGCTAGGTAGTTGCTCCTTTATCCTGTGTACCACTGTTGGAAAGTACCTGTGTGTCCATCCCTCTGCTTTGTGCTGCCTCTGCAGGCTGAGAGTGCAGAAATTGTGAATTCCCACAGGAACACTATCAGAATCGGAGTGATTTGTAAAAGAGGTACAACACAGGAGCCTCTTGAGCAGTCTTTGCTATTCACTAGGAAGGCTGGGGGAAAAGGCCCGTTGGACTAATGGCACTACGGTCCCATTTACATCCCGGGGACACAGGGAAAGGCTCGAGGGCAAGGGGCAGCCTGGCCTGCCACCGCCCGGTGTCGGTGGCTGCTTCAGGGACGTCTGAGCAGGGAGGAATTTTGTTGGGTTTTTGGTGTTTTGTTTTTAAACAAACGAGCATTTCAGGAGCCCTGCCTGAGCCGGGAGGCAGAGGAAGATGCACAGAGCACCCCCAGACGAGCCGGGCAGCTGTGCTGCAGGCAGCTGATGTAATGCCGCCGCAGGAGCGAGCTTCACGTGTCTCCAGTGCGCAGCTATGCGCTCGGTGCACCCTATGTAAATCATGCACATCTTCGTGTATTATAAATACACCTCTACCTATAAAAAACATTCACACACACATATGTGTTATTTTCACCGCCGGCG